>OX439472.1:68828271-68964390 GCA_949320105.2 Crepidodera aurea | reverse complement strand
AGTTGCCGACGAGCGACGGAAAACAATGCCAGGTATATAAATTACTATCTGGTAATTCATTTCTAAAGCTCATAGTCGTTTCCTTGTTAGTTCAATTTCTCTTCTCTCAAAAATAAAATAAGTGGTCAGTTTTGACCTGTGAAGGGGTAAGTGGAGGGTCGGAAGTATCTTCGAAAACAGAGGGACATCCGTTTTGCCGCTGATATTAAAAAAAACGACACTTTCGGGAGAGAGTTTTAACCAGTGGAGGGGTTGGTTGGGGTTGGAATTGGTATTGAACACCACTATCCTGTTCAGCATCCTCGAAAACAGACGTTTTACCGCTGATATAAAAAATTAAAAAACACTCGGGGTGAGTTTTGGCCTGTGGAGGGGTTGGTGAGGGTCGGAAGTAATCTTCAACATTACCACCGTGCTCAGCATCCTCGAAAATAGGGAGAAAGACGTTTTTTTACAGGGAAATGATGCGCTTTAGGGGGTAGTTTTTGGCCGTTTTAGGGGGTTCAGCAATCGAAAACAGTTCTTCTGATACCGCCATCGTGTGTTCAGCATTCTCGAAAACGGAGGGGGGGGGGGAGGTACGCTCAATCCTGTTGAATTTTGGTCCATGTCCTTCCGACTCACAGACGCCACTAATTCCCAGTTGTTACAAAATCTTTCTAATATTTCTAAGCCAATAGAACGTATTTATCGGCTTTAAAATTTCCAAGAATTTACTGCACCCTATTTACATACCGAAATAAAGAACCCAGAGATTTTTAATAACGTACTAGTCAGTTATTGTAATTCACGCTGTTTGTTTATGGATACTATTATTTGCTCAAAAGCAGTTGAATAATTAATATATAATTTAATAGGAGTAGATAAAATTATTTACTCATTCATAGAAATATATTATCTACTGATGTGTAATAAGCTTTTTAGTCGAGTCAAATTATCATGAAAAAATTGAAAACTAGGAACTTTTTGGGGAGAAATCCGATTGACATGCGGTGTTTTGCACGCTCTGTACGCTAATTGTTTATTTAACAAATCATCCAGTTTTGTTAGACTATGGATGAACATACGGAAAATATCAGAAACCGTTCAACGAAAATGCCTGGAAAATGTTCTCTTGGGGGTTTTCGAGGTCGCTCTTTATCATGTTGAATGTTGTTGCACATTAGTAAATGTCGACAAGCAAAACTGCATAACTAACTCAAACAGCACCAAATACTTAGACTCATTAAGAGAAATTTGTCATCGAGTCATACTTATTAGTATTTTTATTTAACAAATCTAATCATCCTTTATGAGTTTCTTTAAAAATTATATATATATTAGAAATGTTATATTTCAACCTTATTATGGGATCATTAAAATTATTTAAGACCATATATATCAACTTCAAAATGAATTAATATTTGTCAGTACTTCAAAGGACGACCGCTTCAGCTTAGAGACAACATTTTAATAGTTGGGTTGAAAGCTCGAGTGCATCTTGAGCATATTTCATAGGAAGCGAACATCCGTAGGCAAATATTTGGGAAAAGTATAATTGAAACTTCTCTTATTGAACATTTCGAATTTTCAATGATGAACTGGTAAGTAACGAACTAAGAATTAATCGTCACTTACCAAAGAGATGATAGTCAATATATACCAGAACCAAAAATGATTGAGAGTTTTATTAGCGCTTGGCATATTGAAGGCAGTGGCGTGCTTATTAATTTTTGAAAGGGTTAAGAATTAACCCAAATAATCGTTTTTACTTTTACCCAAATAATAGTTTTTAGTTAATTATTTGTACAATAAACTAAAAAACTTTTTTTTGATTTTATGTTTTTTTTGTATCTTTATACATGCCTTTCATCTAATCTTCCACCTCAGATTGGTCAGATGCACTGTCGCTACTGCTATCGTCAGCAAAGTTGATAATGACTGGTTCAATATTTTGGTCAATCCGTTGGTCTATGTCCCACATTTTTTTGTTCTTCTTTCAGAACGTGCTTGATGCATTTCTTCCAGTTTTCTGCAGTGACGCTTGGAACGGCTTCTTCAAGGTGATTTGGTACATACGCCATTTTAAATGTTCTGTTTTCTCGTGCTACTTGTCCTTTTACTTGCGCCCAGATCAATTCTATAGGATTAAATTCGCAGTGGTAAGGAGGTAATCTTAAAACTGACATTTCACGACTTAACGCCATTTCATCAACTGCGAATTTTTTATATTTATAAACATGTAATTTTGTAATTTATAGTAATTCCGCATTTAGAGTATCTTTAATATAATGGATGTTTTTATCTATTAACCATTCTTGAATTTCAGCTTTTCTCCATGATTGTTTCGGTAATGGTTCTAAGACGATGACCATGACAGACCCAGGTTCCAAAAGTTGAATGATACCTTCAAACCATTTTTCAAACACCTCTGCATTCATCTCCTCATGGTAATCGCCAGTTTAGATGAAAATATCAGTTCACCGTTTGGTAGAAATCCGCTGTTGCTCAATTTATGTCTTGTTACTATCAGGCGACTACCTTTTCCAGACGGCTTTTTTAACCCAGTTTACAACCCTTCAATAAAGGATTGTCGTGCACTGGTTATTTTTCCATGCTGCCATACTTGTTTGATCGTATATCCGTGGTTCACCCACGTCTCATCCATGTAGTAAATTTTTTTGTTCCTAAGTTCTTCAATTTTTCTGAGATAATTTCTTCTCCATACTATTATATCTGGACGTTCAATAAGAATGCTTTGCCTATCGACTTTTCCATATTTAAATTTCATTTCATGTAATATTTTCCTTAAACTTTCTTTACTCATTTGTGGGATGAGTTCAAAATCCCTAACAACCTCCATGACTTTTTGCAAAGTGGGCAGCTCATTTCTGAAAGAAAAACTGTGAATACTTCTTCGTATGGCGGTTTTGACATTTTCATCAACGGTTATTTTTGTTCTTCCGCTGCTGATTTTTGGCTCTTGTACTTCCCCATGGATTCTGCTTTCACTTAGTATTTTGTAAATAGATGATTTGGGTACACCCATATAGTCATATCAACTAACTTATCTTTTGGACGAGGATGATCCCTTTCAAGACAGTGAAATACTCGAAGTAAAATTTGTTTTTTATGTACTGACCGAGACTTCGATCGTTTTACCTTTTTGAACATGGCGGGCCCTGCGATGTCTCCCATTTTATGAGTACAATAAATAAATTGTTTAGAAGTAAACGTTAAAACATTAAAAATACAAACAAATCACAATAAATAATAATCTTTGAAAGCGACTATATTGTATCAGTACACAATCTTGACCAGACACTTTCTATTTGTCACTTATTATCAATAGTAATACCACAAGTGATTGAATTTTCGCGATAAGTCTGTCGATTCATTTCATAACGAAACTGAGTTGCTTAAAAAATTCTCTTCAAGCAACTCAGTTGAGTTATGAAATAAGAGACAGACTTATGAGATGAATTCAAACACGAGTGGAATTTTATTAGACTATTTCACAAACAAAGTAAAAGGTCTCATTTTGACGTCTGCAGCTGTAATTATACAAAGTAAAAGGTCTCATTTTGACGTCTGTAGCTGTAATTATTTTTTATCAAAATGTCAAATTTTGTTTTGCAATTCGTATCCATGGTTACGCCGTTAAAATACCACGCTGATAGACCAATCAGGATTGAAAGACAGTTGGTATTATCTCGATAATACCAGCTGTCTTTGGTTTGTGATTGGTCAGATTTCGTGAAAATTCGAAGATGAGTGAAATAGTCAGTAGTAATATCACAAGAGCTTCGAAAATAATCGATTATACTTCCGAGTCATGAGACGTATTTCGCGAAACAAAATTCTCAGATGTGCAGACAGGTTACTTTGGCGGCTTGTAGATGTGCCGACAAGTGGCTTTGTCGGTATTAGCGTCATGTAGATGTGCCGACAAGTGTCTTTGTCGGTATTAGCGGCATGTAGATGTGCCGACAAGTGGCTTTGTCGGTATTAGCGGCATGTAGATGTGCCGACAAGTGGCTTTGTCGGTATTAGCGTCATGTAGATGTGCCGACAAGTGTCTTTGTCGGTATTAGCGGCATGTAGATGTGCCGACAAGTGGCTTTGTCGGTATTAGCGGCATGTAGATGTGCCGACAAGTGGCTTTGTCGGTATTAGCGACTTCTATAAAGCGGGATCATTTTGTTCTGCAATTAAAGTAGGAAGTAGGAAGTTAGACAAATATTGTCTTCAGTAGTGAGGGCTAGGAAAATATTCATACAGTGATACACTGTGCTTGTGTTCGCACTTGATTTTTGATTTAGTGAATAGTAGGTGGTAGGTGATTCGTGGCGTTAGTTTATTTCAATTAATATTATTCTTGGCTTCCGTGTATATACATACTTTTTTTTATTTTGAAACATTGTTACAGTGTACTTCTTATTTATTTATTCGGTGTCAATTTCAATATGTTTCGTCCTTGGGAAAATACAGTTTCTTTAAGTGGATCGGAACAATCACTAAATGATATTCCAATGGATTATGTGGTATCAGGTTGTAGTCCCAAAGATTCCTGGCATCAAAAAGGGGCCACGAGGTATTGCGCCTTCCGCCCTATTTTTGTATATTTAACCCCATAGAATTAATTTGGGTACAACTTAAAAAAAGAATAAGGCGTCATAACGTGTTTCCCAAATTTGATGGGTTGATAGCAAATTTGGTAAAAGAAGAAATTAACAAAATCAAACATGCCATCAAAGAAGAAAATTCTTATATAACGAGTCCGATCAAATTTATTATCAATGTTGATGACAGTGATTCCGATGGTGAGGGTTGAGATAGGGTAGGTAAGCTTAATTAATTTATAATATTTATGACTTTATTCACCGTGTTTTTAATTTTAGAATTAAAATTTGAGACAAAATTTTAATTAGCAACGTTTCTGAATCTCACAAGAGATCAGAAAATGAAGCTATAGGCCAGGTGGAGTGGTCAACCTCTATTCAAATCTAATATGCGTTATAGAAATTAAAATGTAAATTCATATTAAAGAAAGTTAATCAATATAGAAATTTTACGCAAATTACCCCTGACGATCTCCAGTAACTTGGTTATTGAATCTTTGCACAGTGGTCCTAATAGACAAAATATCATTTTATTTTTATGTATATGGACAGTGTACGGTGTTTTCGATATTAAAATACTTAAAAATGTCCAGATCAATCAGTATTTCTTCTATTGGCGGTATTCTTTGCTGTTTTTATAGCGTTTTTTCTTTCTCATAAAGCGGTGGGTTCTACTATACTTGGGAACTGTAACCAGTACTTTGATTATTAAAGTAATTAATTTGGTGATGGAAATAACTAATAAAAATCTCTTAAACACTCTGAATATCAGGACGGTCACGACGTTAACAGAATAAAAACAAATATAAAATTTAACAGATTCATAAATAAACTTGATTTATAGTCGACTTTAAATAGAAAAAATAAATGCGATTCATTCCAGTATGTCTTGTATATGCGTATATGTTAAAGCAACTGTAGAATTAAACGATCTTTTTGTAGGTTTACAAAATTTTGTTTTATTTTAGGTTTATTACTCTCATTAACAGCTCATTACGTATTCTCCGCAAATATAATTGACCCGATTTAGAGTGCTTTACAAGTAAGAGGAAAAATAAACAGAGATGTTTCCAATGCACCTTAATGTTTTTTTTTACGATTTGACCTCCCAGATATACACTTTGCAGCAATACCTATTTACATTGGAATCTGTCGTTTCAACAACGTTTATGTTAACGTATTTATTTATATAAAACGAAAAAAAAAATATACTCATACTGAATGTGTAACTAGAAGAAAAATGTTTGAAATTAAGTTTCAACTTCTTGGGTTATTTTAAAACTTTTATATGCTATGCTTATATAATAACAACATCATATTTTCTTCCAAAATTGGTGAGAAATCCACAGGTTGAAACCGCGCCAAAAAAAGTATGTTTGGAGAAACTTTACCTTCTTAGTGACCCAAAATTGGTGAGAAATCCACAGGTTGAAACCGCGCCAAAAAAAGTATGTTTGGAAAAACTTTAACTTCTTAGTGACTCCATTGTACTCTTTCATCTCTCATATGTTTAATACTAGTCAATTGTTAAATTAATTATAAAAAGTTACAAAAATACTTTATACAAAACATATTGAAGTAAAGTCGAAACGTTAAATTAAAGCCTTTTTTTGATTCGTGTAAGTGGTTTTATTTCCAAATAAAAGAGTAATTGAATTACAAGAAACCATTATGAACTACAGAAATGAATATATACATAAAAATAAAGCATCTGACCTGACCTGATTGGGATAATCCTCATCTCCTTTTCCTAATAAGATCTAAAAGAAACTTGTTTTTGTTCAATGTTACTTGCTTACTAAAAATGACTTTTCGAAAAATTGGCGTTCGATCAATATGCTTTCAAACAAATGGATTTTCGAACAATTGACCGAACACGGGTATTTTTTACTCCGAATCCAAAGGACCCCGCAGTTTTTAAAGGGGAATTGGGTTTCACTCAATCTTGCTCAAACCTGTTGAAAAGTATCAGTCATATCGTTCTTATTAAATGTCTCCATGGTTGCGATAAAAAATAATGAAAGGATCTTGAGATACCGGCCGCCGAAGGTGGAGATTTTTTAAACGTCGAAAATCTTATTTGGCCTATATTAGTGCATTCTGTGAGTCGGAAAAATATACAAATATTTTAAGCACCATCTCTCCTCCCCGTTTACGATGGCGTTATCAAAAATTATTTTTGACTTGACGCCACCCCTCAAGCGGCCAAAAAACACCCCAAAAAGGGAGGAATCGTGGATTCCGCGTCTTCCACCGGTAAAATTTAACTTTCCCCCCCTTTCCGCAGATGCTGAACGTGTTAGCGGTATCCAAAACAGGGGAATGGGCGATTCCGCATCTTCTACCAGCAAAATAAATCTATACTTCGAAAGTCGTTGTCGAAAAATTGATATAACAAAATATACTTTACTATAGAAACAGATCACAAGGAGAAAGATTTTGAAATTGAAGATGTCAAAATTTGCTTTCATTATTTCATAATTTTAAATAAGGATAGCGCATTTGCATATTATAAGAGAATTTATACTTCGTCACAAATGAAGTTTTCTTAATAATATTATCATAAGAAAAACTAGATAAAAAACTTATGATGCTATCCCTATAATAGAGGGTATCTTTTTGCAATTAACTCTTTTTGTAAAATAGGCATCCAAATTTTTTAAATATCGACTGAATAATTAGAAACACATTCGTTATTATATAAGCATATCAATGCTGCTTCTTTAACTTTGCGGTTATAATAATTAGTTTCTTTTAATAATCTAGTTGAAGTTTTCCATTCCATTTTATGACCAAAATCCCAAGCATGTTCACATATTTTTGCTTTTTCAAATCGTTCATAGAAACGTCACAAAAATATGTTGGCAACAGATTTTTGACATCTTAAATTTCAAATTCTATTTCTCTGTTCCATGTTGTTGTCATATTTTGTGAGATTATTCAGTGATCTGTTTCTATATTAAATTATTATTATATCTTTAGAATAAAAAGTTGAAGTGTTAAATTAAAATCTTTTTTGAAATAAATAAGTGGTTTTAATATCCAAACAGAAAAGTATTTCAAGTTTGCAAAATTGTGTTAAACAGAACCGGACTTACAAGTGTTTGTTCAAATGACAGCAGAAATCGACACTAATGCTGCTTCCACCAAATTTCGTTGCACAATTTCTAAATTAGAGATTTTTATCTATTACCAACAAACTTTATAAAATATATGATTTTTAGTGCTTAATGTGTATTAGAATATTGTGTCACAAGGGCAGAAAATGAGCTTTAGCAGCCCGAGGGTGCAACGCTCATGCAGCTAATAGGTAAGGGCTAATAATGCGTTTTCTGCATGTGTGACACACAACTGTTTTTGGCCTACCAAAAAAAAACAAAAAATAAGAAAATATAACAAAAATTTGTAATTTTATAAATACAGGCAGAATTTAATGAGAAACTTGAATAATAAAAATGTACTAATTTACTTATTATACAGGGTATTTCGTACTTAAACTGACATACGTTAACTGTGGATAGAGGACAATTAGAGGGTTCAGAAACAGACATATAGTTTGGGGTCTATCTCGTTTTATCACCGAGTTTTATCAATTTTGGTCATTTCTCTTAGTCGCTGTATATTCGGAACCACATTGTATATTTCTATGAAATTTGGCATGAATATTCTCCTTTACAAGGACAATCAATATCGTAGTCAAACAATTAAAAAACCAGGTCCGTCTTTAAAAAAGTTATCAAAATCATTTTGCTTTAGAAGTATACGGAATTTTAAAAAATGGATAACATTCGAAAAGAGGGGAAACAATTAATTAGGACTAAATATTTTATTTAAATGCACATCCTATTTTACTACCAAAATTTTAACATCAAACTTAAAATTTATAGGATTTATTATACGTTTCTATTGGTATTATATAATATTATTAGTATATATTATTTCTAGTTGTTAAACAATTTCTTACTTGTCTTGGCTTTGTAGGTAACAAATTTAGAGAAACATTGCAAGTTTCTTCTTGCAAGTCTGGTGAAGTATTCGTAAATTCTTGATCACTGTCTGAATTACTATTCATTTTCAGTAGTTCACACAATCACAATTATTTAGAATCAGAACGTATTATTATTTTACAGTTGTTCTCTTGATTCCAGACTTTGATTTACACTGACGTTTAATGAAAATTTATTTGAAACTCAAAGTCAAAGGTGTGTAGATATAGTGAAAAACTATAAAATCGTGTTCTTTATGATTTTTGCGGCCCGAGGGCAGAAAATATTACTTTCGGTCTGATTTTTAGGGTTGATAAGATTCATTTTCACATATGAAACGGAAAAATATAGTTTTGTACCCCTTGTGCCAAACAAGATCAGCATAAATCTTCTGGGGACCTAAGGTTCACTTATAAGGGAGTGAACCAAGATGCATCTCAATTAAATAAATAAATAAGATAAACGTAAAATTTATTGAAGAGATGAAATATTTTGGAACCAACATATTCTACTGGGAGTAATAAAACTGTACAAATGATATGAAATAAGTAAAATCGCAGCTCCCAAGAAATACGACATTAGAAAATGTCACACACTGCACCAACGTCTGGACTTCAAACAACTACTCCTTGGTCTATATGCCCCAACAGGTATTGAATTACAGAAGACCAGACGCGTAAAATTTATTGTTTTATTTATTACTTTAGGTGAAAATATTACAGTACTAAGGATCAACTTTTTGGATGATTCCAAATTTATTGTTGTGTTTGCTCCATATTAATTTTTGCATGAGTTATTTATGAAAACTTCAGTTTTAATGATTCTCCGCAAAATATCATGACAACAGACTTTGACAATTTTAATTTAAAAATCCTATGATCACTTTTGAAACCATTTAAATAGATTTCTTATAATAATTAGGTGTTCCACAATCCATTAAAAATATTATTTTTTTCTAAATCGATTAAAAACGTTTACGTATAAAATTATCTGTG
The DNA here is from genome assembly GCA_949320105.2 of Crepidodera aurea. Classification (NCBI taxonomy): domain Eukaryota; kingdom Metazoa; phylum Arthropoda; class Insecta; order Coleoptera; family Chrysomelidae; genus Crepidodera; species Crepidodera aurea. Next base: position 68,954,808 of record OX439472.1, on the reverse strand, counting down.
AACTTATTCAAAACATTAGAAGTAAAGGTATCAATCTCACAAAAGTGTATCGATATTTAAAAGCTACATCCCACTTATAAAAGTTTAATTTGATGAATGAAAATATCGCCAATTCCATGAGATTTCTAATTTTTTATTTAGTACTGAAGCAATTTGGCACACCCAAAATACACTCCTACGCAAAATATCTACACAATGATACATTTTAAACAAAAACATTTTTGAACAGTATCTGTACTTTTTTTTTTGTAAATTAAAATCATAATCGTTCCAGATTTGAGCCTGGATAACCAGGGGTCCATAAAACAAAAAGGGTGAAACATATGTTGAATATAATTTTTGAGGAACGTTACTCAAGACTTTGGGATAAGTAACAAGTGTGACGTAGTGGAATTTTATAGATTTTATGAGAAAAATGTACAATGAAATCAAGTTAAAAAAAGTGATAATCTAGCGCCCGTTTATCCAAAATTTGACCTTGAACCCCTCACTTGTTTTTTGCTAGCGCATGATTCAGGAAAATTTTTCGACAAAGTGACACTAAAACTTACCATTTAAACTTGCTATACGACTCATCCGAGGCCTGTACAGATTACACCATACACAAAAAGAGTTTTTCCAAAATAGACACTGAATTTTCCGTCTGTTAAAGTGCGTCGGCGTTGTTTTTAGTGTTCAACATGCAAACTGAACGTTTCCCTTCGATTTTCAAGCTCGCAATGGCGGACGCACAGTGAAAATTGGAAATGGCAGCGCGCGCAATACTTTCCCAGGACTAGGGGAAATTATTGATTTCCAAATGGCGAAGTGAAACACACACGTAATGAAAATTGCAGTGGAATATCTTAGAATCGAAACGGATTCCAAGAGGCCATTATCTCTGGGATCTCGGACGATTCCTAGAATCTCATACAATTTCGGTACTTGATCTTCGTAAATAGATTTTGTCTTTTATTTATTTTATTTGCTTTATATAGGTAGTAAATCTGATAGAGTACCGTCAACTGGTGAAGTAAAGAACCATGCTAGTTCTTAACAACTAAATGTAGCTGAATTTCTCTGAAAAAATGGACCAACTTTTCGTAAGTAATATCATAAGGGCATCTAATGTTTTTCACAGGAAAAATTAGATGCCCAAATGGTATTTGACAAGACTATTTTATGAGTAACAGATTTTTCTGCATACACATAGCTTACAAAACATACTACCTATTGTATATGCGTACATAATAAATATGTAGCTATTAATTTGAAAACTGAAAAACAGGTAATTTAATTAATCACAAAATACTATAAACTTAATTATTTATGGGCCAATTAAAATATAAATTGCAATTTTGGTACACAGTAGGAGTATTGTTTGAAATCTTTGTTAACTCATTGATAACGTTGGGTATAGGTAAATCATTAATGTTGTGGATGGGTCCAGCTGTAGAGTGAGAAGCTGGAGGAGTGGCTGCAGGATCTTCTGTTTTCTGTTTTTTAGCTGGAGGTTCTGAGGCGTCACTTCTAAGGGTGTTTATGATGTTAGAATAATGCTCATTATCCATTTGCAGATAAGGCTTAATTGAGTTGGGTGAACTGTGGCCAGTAATTTTAATTAATTGTTGTTCACCGACCCCTCCTTTAGCCAGGTTACTGACTGCTGTCGACCGCATAGGGTGGTTTGTTTTTTTTTCTTTAATGTCAATGGCATCAATTGCCATGGTTATTAGCATTGTGTTCTATGTAGATTTTGTTACTTTTTCCCAGCGCCACTTTAGGAACAGCACTGGTGATTAGAATCCAACAGTGAATGGTCGAGTGGGGAATCACACCTGGTATATGAAAGTCAATTTCTAAATTTTTAATTAATTAAAAATCAGAAAATGATTTCTGCCATCGGTGGGATACGAACCCACAACTCTTGGATTATCTACTTGTTTTAATTCCAGAATTATCCACTCCCTCTTTAAAATAATAAACTCTGCTTCTCCACCTCTCCAGGCAAGTTCTACTGAAGCGATATGGTAAAATTTTCGCTGTAGTCCCGCCGGAGTGTCTTCGTCCCATAATAAAACCATTCCGTAGTATTCTTCCAATTTTAATTTTCTTTTATTGGCGCACATCTGCAAATTCCTTCGTTTTGCATTACGAGCTTCACTACTAGACTTGAAGATAATATCTTTAAATGGATCAAAAATTATTTTCCACTTCATAAAATACATCTCTTGCATTTTTTTTGAAACGGTGTTCCACATTATCTTCACAACTAGTTCTTTGTAATTTTTACCGTTTTTCTTTCTTCATATTCCACGCCCAATCTTTCAGGATTAGGTTTAGTTGCTCTAAACTTGTAGTTTCCAAAAGCTCGTATTTCTTTGCCTTGCAGAATTCCGTAAACCGTTTCTATATTGACGTATGGGTTTTAACGGTATTGTACGGTACACTTTTCTCAATCGCCAGATCAATATTAGTCCTATCACTTCCAAAGCGAATCATTTTCACTACATAAGCTGACTAGCACTGTTTAAAAACAATATTACAAAATTTATTGACAATAAAATCAGAATAGTATATTCTGTAACAAGGTTGGACTCAGAATTCGACACGAGTGGAGGATTGCGAATGCGAGCGTGAGGAACCACGAGTTTCTGATTTTCATTCCTACAGAGTAACAGACTGTACTTTCTCCACGTCCATAGAAAGTAGGAATTAAATATAGTAAAATAAAACCTCAATCTCTCAACATTGTGTAGTATTTTTAAATTCAAGCTTGGGTTTTTGTGGTAGCAAATTCTGAGTTATGTTATCGGCATATTTTTTTATTTCTGGAGGAGTATTTTCAAATTCTACATCTGAATCGTTTGATTTTCTACTCCTTTTTAATAAATTAAAAGTTTTTAAAAACCAATATTAAGACCACGTCAACTAATACTGATAGTTAATTTGACATTCATGGCAAACCTTATTTTTTTAAACAATTACGGAACGAATATTCTGTCACTAGAGATAGAATAAAATACATATAAAATACATAAGAGACAAGTGTTTCAGAATTTTCTTTCAATCTCAAGAGCGAGAATGTTTCTTTTCTGTTTCTGGTTTCAGAATAACTACATTCAGTAGTGGCCGTGGAGGAAAATTGTTAAGCGTCGTTTTCTGGTGTCCTAGGAGACCATAATATAATATTCGGTTGGTATTTGTATTTGAGCGTCCATGACCGAATACTACGAGTAGATTGATCCTAGAAGATCTCTTAACGATTCGTTGCAGATGAATAAATTTTAAGACGTATAAATATATATTGAAAGCTTAACATGTGTATATAAAAATAAAAATATAATAATGAATGATCATAAACAATTCATTTGTTCCCTCGTCGCTGGGTGATGAACTTCGATCTTGGGACGAGGGAAACGGAGAGATGAACTTGGAACGATGCCTTGGTGCTGATTGTTCTATGCCAGAAATTTGTTAAGTGAGGTTATAAATAAAAACCGACCAACTGTCATTATATGTCATTAGATGTAGAGAGAATGTAGAGAAGTGAAAACGTACACTACACATAATTACTTGTTATCAAAGGTATTGAAATTTTTGGTGACAACAGCTGTCAAGTTTTGCAGCAGGTAAACTCGAAAAAACTACTGACAGGAGCTGTCATACAGTTTTTTCATCTAGAAACCATTTGTAATTCAAAATTGCGCGTTTGTGATTGGTGGAAATTAAGACGAGGGAAATAGTCGTCAAATGATCCTAATAACAACAAAAAATATTTAAATTTAAAAAATTGCACTCGAAATCAAGTAATTAACAAGAACGAAAATAAATGAGTTTTGACATAGATGCTTAGGTTTCAAAGTTGGCAAGTACTTAATATTAAAAGCGTGTTTTAAACCTAAGTATTTGGTTGCGAATTGGAACCTTTGGTGTTTTTCAAATGCTTGAAAATTGATACAAAAACTAAAATAATGTCACGCCTGACATACCTACATTTCGCAAACAAAGTCAGCTTCATCAGGATCCTTTCATAATATTATTATGCAGCCCCACAAAAAAAGATCAGTCCTAGGAACGTAACTATGGTAATTAAATCTAAAATTACTTGTGTTTCCTATTTCGCGAAAAACCTTTTTATTCTTTGGATATATCATTCCTAGTTACGCAAAAGTAAACATCAAAACTGATAAAAGCTCAGTAGTGAGTTTTGACGACTTTACAAAAGCAAAAATTCCCAATTTGTGTGGGGGGTTGCAACGTTTTTTGACCGATTCTAGTCAAGGTTTTACACTCTTCTTCCTATCCCATTAAAGAAAAAGTTAATTAGAAAACCTATAAATTAAGACTGGCCAAAAATAAACAAAAAATATATACAGAGCATATTTTAACCTAAACCATATGCAAATACTATAATTTATGATTTAACTACTAAAGTCATATTGGCATTATTAGAGAGTTAAATTAATAAAGCAAAGCCCGTGAGTGCCAGATCTTCGTTATTTTAGAAAAGCTGAAAATTTCTCAGCGCAGGCTTCCAACACAGGTAGGGTCATCGGGGCATTAGCAGGTAACAGCAAAGATATATAAAATACCGACTTAAATTTACCAAATAATAAAGCCTAATTTTCTTACATTTTTCTTCGGAATAATATTAGAAATTAGGAAGGGCCCAGCGTTAGAGTACTGGACTCATAACCCAAGGGCTGTGGGTTCGAATCCCACCGACGGGAGAAATCATTTTCTGATTTTTAATTAATTAAAAATTTAGAAATTGATTTTCATTTACCAGATGTGATTCCTCACTCGACCATTCACTGTTGGGTTCTAATTAACAGTGCTGTTCCTAAAGTGGCGCTAGGAAACAGTAACGAAGCCTACACAGAACACGAGGCTAATCAATAGTAGTTGATACCATTGACACAGAAGTTAAAAAAAATCGTAATCGTCATCCTAATCACGTCATCCATTGCCAGACACTTAATATCGTGGCAACCCCTTGCCAGACACCCTTAAACTTCAAAAAATTATAACTGTACGTACGCTATAGTATAAAAACTGAATTGTATACATGTTACCTGGGTAACTATAAGAAGGTGTTTCCTCAGTAACCAGACAGTTTCGACTGTTCTAACCCCCTAGCCAGACAAACATATAGGGTAGCTGTAGGTGAGAGCGCGAGACAATATACATTCGTGTAGATGCGAGAGAGATAGTGATAGGTCTTTTGCGACCCTTCACTGCGCATCTTTCGATTACTCAGTACCTACATGTATTATACAACTCATCATAAATTTAGCTAATAGCAGTTGGAATTTTTACTTAATTACCATAAGCGATTATACCCTTGACGACGTGGTGTAACTGTTTTTGTATTTCGCATCCTTCCATCTTGAATAGTTTGTCATAGTAACAATACGTTTGACGTTTATAATGAGCAAACGTCACCAAAAATAATTATATAATCGTATCGAATACCTCGCGAACATACGAAAATAATATTTTATACTTCCTTCTCGCTCGACGTATTTCTTCAAAACACCACTCGAGCTACGCTCTCGTGGTATTTCGCGAAATACGTCTCGTGACTCGGAAGTATAATCGATTATTTTCGATGCTCTTGTGATATTCCTACTGACAATATGTACACGTTTTACTATTTGTTTATAATATATAATATGATATATTTTCGGGTCTACAAAACTTTCCAATCTATTTAATAACTCGTTATACTCTTCTTTAACTTCTACATTAGGTATTATACGCAATTTCAGTTGGTCTTTGTCAGCTTCATGAAGTGGAAATATTTTTGATAGTAATTGCTCCTTTTTTCTATTACAATACGCCTGCCCATTTCGATTTCGCTTGACACGAGCGGTAGGTAAACAAACATTAACTATTAACTTACGGGTCGCGTCACAAGATGTCGCTTTAAGCGTTGCTGGGTTGGCGTATATAAACAAATATTTTTACACGTAACACTAGTGTCAATTTGGATCGAACTATTTACATCTGAGAAGTTGAAGGTAATTGATTGAGGAGCTGCTAAAGATTCTGTGCATTAAGGCTGTGGCTCTACGGTCAATTCAGGTAAAAATGATGTACAGTATGTTCACTGAATTTGCGCCCGTTTAGGATTAAGTAACAAAAGGTCGATACAACTGACCAACTGTTTTAATCGTATTGTACGTAGAGGTAACACATAGGCGGGTGCCAAATTTAACCTGTAAGAATAAAATTGTGTTAACTTAATGAAATTAAATTAATAGTTTTGATATAACGATTATTCAACAACTTTTCCTTTTGGTTTTTTATTCCCTATACATTTTAAAACAGCAAAAATTTGTTGATCGATTTTAAAAATTTTTAAGTACTTTTTGTCAATTATGATTTATGTTCATTACTCCTGAAATTGATTTGAAATAGTGGAAATTGATATTTAAATGAGGTAATTGATATTTAACCGAGGTAATTGATATTTAAATGAGGTAATTGATATCTAAATGAGTAATTGATATTGAAATGAGGTAATTGATGTTGTAAATGCGGTAATTGTTATTTAAACGCTCGAAATCATTGAACCGTTATTTTGAATTTTTGTAAATATACTGCAACGCCTGACGTTTGGCAGAAAAGCGTAAAAAAATGTGAGGAATTAATTGACAATTGGTGGACACGAGAAAACAGGATTAATGAGATTAACCCCATCATTATTCGTCCTAACGATGTAAGCGACACTAGTAGTAAATCAGATCATGATGGTGATTTTGAAGATGTGTAGATGTAAATGCAACAAAACAATAAAAAAATACAAATAAATAAAATAAAATATAAAACAAAAAAAATATAAAATAAAAAAAATTTAAACACGCCTACACTTTGTTGTAGACAGTCCTAAGCCTGTGAAAGTGTGAAGGAAAGTTTTAAGATTTCATGTTTAATGAATGAGGCAGTTATCAATGATGGAAATATGAAAATCATAAACTGTTTAGATATTTACCATAATAAACAGAAGAGTTTAAAAGATTTACTTTCTAATTTTAAACAAAAACAAAAATGTCAATGGTCATATCAACTTTCAATAATAATAAATTTTAAAACTATTAAACTATTATTAAAATTTCCGCAGTCACTACTTTGAAATCCCCCCCCCCTATTATTAAAATTAATACAATTTTATTCTTAGAGGTTCAATTTGGCACCCGCCTATGGTTAAAACAGTTGGACAAGTTGTATCGACCTTTTGTTAGTTAATCCTAAACGGACGCAAATTCAGTGAACAGACTTTAGCTGGAGATGAGCTATCTATAGGTATATTTGCTTCTTTTCTTGTTTTTTTTATTTCTCTGTTTCAACAGTTTTTTTATAACTCTCTCTGTGATAAACAATTCACTAGGTAAAATATGATCCTTATATTTGATGATACTGTATTACCAAACTGTATAAAAAAAATGAATTTTATTAACTACACAAACAAATAGTAAAACGTGTATTGTCAGTATTTTATCTAATGAGTAATCGAAAGATGCGCAGTGAAGGGTCGCAAAAGAGCTATCACTATTTCACTTTATCTACTCGAATGTAGAAAAATTTAACATTTTGTATAAAACAATAATATCGGATATACATACACTTGCAATAAGAGGAAATCACACATATTCTTGTTAGTTTTGCATCGACTCGTTCCTATACGCCTTGAATATTAATTGACAGTTATTGGAGTATTATAAATTACACAGACCATCTGCGTGCCATAAATATATTATAATAAATGACAAATGGCTGTCTTATCTGAGCGCCGAGTTCTACAAACTTACACTAATTATCTGACTATTGATAATAATGAAAATTACAGATCAATAATCAATAAATTTCTTGAATTAAGTTTCCTTTTGATGGAAGTTGAAAGCCATCGTATTGCATTTTCCAAGACTTTAGAAAAATTAAATTAGTCGCAACGTCTAAAGATACATAGGCACACATAAAATTAATAAATAATAGTCTTAGGAATTGATTTTCATATATCAATAATAGTAAGAGCCTATGACTTAACGTAATTAATGTAGGTTGAAACATTTCTTTAACACATTGAACGCCATATCGGTCATTTATAACTAACAGGTATTTTTTCGTTGAGACCACGTCGGTAATTAGCCCAGTTGCCAGAGAAGGATATTCGACAGTAATATCCCAAGACCTTGACAAACAGCCGACTATTTTTATTGTATCTAAATTTCGAGTTTATTTTAGGATCAATTCGTCGAGACTTAATTTTGACATTAATAATCTGAATAACTCCCGAGAGCTTTAGCTCGAGGGAGTTATTCTTTGATTATTAATGCCAAAATTGTCGAGACAAATTGTAAAATATACGAGAAATTTAGTAGCAATAAAAATAGTAGCTAATTTGTCAAGGTCGCGTTATATTTAATAAGATTATTTCCCGAGTCACAAAAATTCTGTACGTACGTATAAATTATACTAGTTTTGCTCTTTACTGTCTTGGCAGGTACGTTTAATTTAATTATATTATCAATTTCACAGACAAGGGAAATAATCATCAAAAGCTCGCACAAAATGTGATCTCGATGAAACTTGGCACTTGTGTTTGTGTTTGTGTTTTAGCGTAGATAGTTAGCCTCTACCCAAACAAACAAGTCAAGATAAGACTAGTGCAAAAATACAAATTTACTTATTGTAGCTTGATCTACAGATTGTAAAGAAAATGGGCTGTTCAATAAAAAAAAATAACTTATAATATGATTTTTAGTAAAATTGTTAAGTTAGCATACACTTTAGAGCAGCAAAGATTTTTTTATCGTTTTCTACACCCATTCAAGTACTTAAGTGCCAAGTTTCATCGATATCACATTTGTGCGAGGTCAAACTCTCTGACAACTGGGCTAAATATATGACTGTGTCTTTTAAATTTACGTATGTATTATTATATAGGATTATACTAGTCTAGCCTCCAGTGAATCTTTGTATCAGATATTTTCTGAAAAAAAATTCATAAAAACGACTGTGATTAGAATTAGAAAGGTGTAATGTACAATAACGATGCCTGAATATTTCTAAAATAGTGCAGACACATAAACGGCTGACCAGGACAGTATGTGTTTTTTGCAAATTGCTTTAGCGTCATTCTTTTAAAAATATTCCCAAACAGCCCAGTTGCCAGAGCCACATTTAGATCAAAAGCTCTCTTAAAATGTGATGTCGCTGAAACTAGGCTCTTAGGTACTTTAAAGGGTGAAGAAAACGGTAAAAAATCTTGATTAACACTCCGGTGGGCGCGCCAGCGGCAGATTGCCGCACCTTTTTATTTTTGTGTTATAATTAAAATGTGACAAGTTTATATTTTTTTCAGTTTACCTAGATTATATATTATATTTAATATTTATTTATTATTTATATTATTATTACATATATTTTTTTATACTGATTAAGATTGAAATAATTATCTTATTTTACTAAGTAAAATAAATTTTCTTCGTTATTTGTAAACTACAAACCTGAAAAACCAAATGCGGCAGATTGCCGTGGCGCGCGTTCTCGTGTAATTCTAGAAAGCGCGCCCGCCGGAGGGCTAAAGTGTATGTTACCTTCACAATTTCGAAAACAAAATCGAAAATTTGGTTTTTTTTACTATATCTTGAAAAATAAAAAAAATTCGAAAAACTAATAGCACCACATGAAAGAGCGGAAAATTTTACTAAAAATTATATTATAAGTTATTTAAAATAGTAGTTTATCATGCAAGGATTGGCTGAACGACTTACATGTCAATGCCAAATCTTGAGGCCAGGTTCTATTAAGTCTTCTGGTGACGGGGCCATCGTTGAAGAGTTTCTCAATTAATACATTTTCATGATTTATGAGCTGCTCACTGTATGCCTCTATCATTCGGCGGATTTCATCTGTGATGAAGTGGATCTTCAAGTCTCTAGGAATGGTTTGATTTGTTACATACCATGGTGCGTTTACAAGTGACCTCAGAACTTTGGATTGAAACTGCTGGATGATGTTTATTGAGGTTGGTTCACCATAGACTTACAGTTGCAGTCTGTACGACCATATAGGTTTAAACATAGTTTTGTATAATATAACTTTATTGTTAAGGGATAATTTGGATTTTCTACCCAGAAGTCAATACATCTATCTAAATTTTTATCGAGCTGCCTTTTCATGGTTTGTATGTGCTTTTTCCAAGTTAGTTTTTGACGAGATGGAGATCTAGGTATTTTATTTCCGTAGTTACGGGTATGTCTACATTATTACTTAAGGGTGGTCAAACGTTTTGTCGAAAGGTAAAATTAATTTGGTTGGATTTTGAATGATTTACTTTTGTTCCCCATTTTGTATACCAGTCACTGAGGAGATCCAGATATTGTTGTAATTATTCAGAGGCTGTTACTGGATCTTCATCTTCGGCGAGCACTACTACATCATCGGCAAAATAAGCTAATTCAGTGTAGATGGTTTCAGGAATATCGGCAGTGCATTTTAAGAAAAGCAGTGGTCCAAGGACCTAAGGAACACCCAAATTTATAGGACAGTAACCAGACTGTTCGTCATTGAATTTTATTGACAGGGCCAATTTAGTCTTTCTCCCCGTTTTCGTGGTCACTGAAACCGAATCTGAGGGTAAAAAAAATTATTTACCCGCCGAGGAGAATGTGTTGCAGATGCGGCAGTGGCCATTTTTGGTCGCGTTTGCGGCGCATAGGTAGGTAACTTGATTTTCAAAAGAATTTCGTCATAAATACTTTCCCACTTGCGGCTATTTAATGACTTCGGAGAAATTGAACTGCGTGCCGAAGATACAGAAATGGATGACGGAAGTGACTTTCTACTTGCCAATGATGGAACAAACGACAGAATTTTGGGAGGAGCAGTAATTAAAGGATGTAACTTCCACTTAAATCAGTGCTTATGGCGAAAACTGCAGGAGATCGGATTGGCAACAGATTACGTTACAAATGAAGACGTTCGACTCCATGTTAGAATGTGTGCATAGATGATGGTTGGCTTACGATTCAGGAAAACTGCCCTTCAAATCCTAAGCTCCATCATTTTTTTGACTATTTTGTTGATCAATGGTTGACAAACCACAGTGCGCCAGTGAACCTATGGAACTGTGGATCATTACGGCATCGTACTAACAACTCCGTTGAAGGTTGGAATATTCGGATCAACTCAATCCTGCAGACAAAAGTTCCAAGTATTTTCCAGCTTCTTACAGTTTTAAAAAACGAAGGAAAAAGTGTCGATTTTGAGTTGGATAGACTGTATCTCAATTTAGAGGGAAAGAAACGAAAAAGGGAATACATCAAACTGGACGAAAAAATTAAGAGAATTTTAGAAGAATATAAAGAAGGTAAAAAAAAGTGTTTGAAATCTCTTGCATATGTACAAAAATTAGAATAATAAATAATTTTTTAAATAAATTTATCAAAATTTGTCCTGGTATTTTTATTTGGCCCTTACAAACTTAATTTATATTTGGCTACTAGGACTCGTCGCAAGTGGGGAAGTGTTTTTGCTTTAACCCTTAAATTTCAGGTATCTATATTGAGTGCGCCGCAAATGGGACAGAAAATGGCCGTCGCCGTAAATGGGATCGCCGCAACTGCGGCGACACCGCCGAGGATACTATATATTTGCCGCTGATATTTAAAAAAAAAATACCCCTTTCGGGGGAGAGTATTGGCCGGTAGAGGGGTTTGTGGTGGTCGGAAGTGATATCCAACACCATCACCATCCTCGAAAATGGGGGGAAAGTGACTTTTTCTACAGGGAAACCTTGTAAAGCGCGTTTAACCCCTTTAGGGGGTTGTTTTTGGCCGTGTTGAAGGGGACGCCGGAGGGTAAAAACTTTTTTTAACTTCAGATTCGGTTTCAACGGCCTCGAAAATGGGGGGGGAGAGACTAACTTGGCCATGTCCGGAAAAAAAGGGTTTTTCAATTTACCCTATGGGGGGGCTGGCGACATATGTGGCTGTAATTGTTTATAACAATAAGTTGGGCGAATTTGGTATCTTGTACAGAAGTCGTAGAACGAGATGCCATGGTTCATTTTTCAATTTACCCTATGCCCCCCACCTCTTTCATTTGTTAATAACTTTTGAACGTCACTTGTACAAAAAACAATTATGCTTGAACAAAAATGTACATAATGAGTACAAAATTACTACGTATTCAATTTTATGATTTGGGTTATGGGGGGGGGGCATCCACATGATTTCGTAGAAGTGTTAGGAATTCGTCATCAGTATGTAAACTTTTCAGCAGTTATCGTTCGAAGACTTTGATTATCGTTGGGAGCAAGGTGATTGGACGATAAGATGTAATTTCATAATTCATTTCTGAAGCTCATAGTGTTTTTCTTGTTAGTTCAATTTCTCTTCTCATGGAATAAAACCACTTATAATATGCAAATGCGCTATCCTTCTTTCAAAATTCGTTCCCAGAAACTTCACAGATTTTGACATCTTCAATTTCAAAATCTTTATCCGTGTCCTATATGTTCCTGTCATATTTTTGTAAGATTATCAAGTGTTCTGTTTCTATAGTAAATTTGTCATGTCATTTTGAAAACGACTTCCGATTAAGGAAGTCGAAACGTCAAAAATTAAAAACTTTTTTTTTAAATAAGTGGTTTTATTCCATGAGAAGAGGAATTGAACGTAATTTCATGAAGAGGTTTGCCTGGTTTAGGTATCATAATTTCGGTTATTTTCATATGATGGGGAAATATGACAAACTTAATATGCGATTGAATATGACTGTCAGGATATCTCTACGAGGGAGTTGTTTTAATATTTGGCCTAAAATTAAATCATATCCTGGAGCTCTACGGATTTTAAGCTTATTTGTTTCTTCCTTTACTTCCGTGGGAGTTATTTTATAAAAAAAATTTTTGCACAGTGAAGAAGTGTAGTTTTTATTATATTACAAAATAACGAAGCTATAAACAACTTCCTGTATAACCGGCAGTAGCAAATGGATTAAAATATTTCATTGAAATGTTCACTTTTTAAGATTTTTCAGGTACCTTTTAGAGATATTTCTAACCGACAGTTTATTTGTCTGTAGAAAAACATATCCCACTTAATTCCAAAATATAACGTGAATAATACACTTTACAAAATAAGCAAAACGCATTATTCTTCTAAATGAAACTCTAAAACACAAAACATTCTTATTATTTTATTTATAAAACCATATTTCTTACAACTAGAAACAACATTACATTACGAATTAGAACAATGCAAACAGTAATAGTTTACATTTAATCACCGTTTCGAATGTTAACTAAAAATATCCACACAGAAAATAATCGTCCAGGGTAGGAATGGATATAAACTGCTAATGAAAACTCTGTGTCTTTTTCTTTTTGTACGTGTATGCCCAGCCGTTTTATTTTCTTCACCAGGTTGGAAAAACTCGTAAAACGTGTATTCATCGCAAAACCAGACACCTAAAATAGTACATTATATCATAAGTGTAAACATAAGCCTTTAAAAGGTTGGTTATGTACCGGTTGGCACAATAAAAATGGAAAAATGCTTATTTTATACACAAATTACTAAGTTATGAAAAAATGTGAAAACTGGAGTTTCCAGAATATTTCTTCTTAGAATATCAGAAATATCAGAGAAAATACTTAATGAATTTGGGAAAAGATAGAAAATAATGGAAGTAAACACACTCATGGTTAGCTTGTTTGGGACAAATAGGTACTATAGAATAATAATAATGAGTTTATTTGCATTAAAAGTATTAGTGGAGTGCCGCTAGTCTTAAAAAGTGAAAAACCTCAAACGAGAATGGCAGTGAACCGATTTTAATGGATTTTTTTGCATTGTATTTCTAAAAGCTAAAAATTTGCCGATCTTTGTTTATGTAATAGTTTATTGCAAAATTCCGAAAATGATTTTAAATTAACGATTAATCGAAAGTAACTGCAATAATTTCAATTATATTGATGAAAAAATATTATAATTTATGTTTTTGAGGTTGGTATATATTGATTAAAGGCCGAAAATTGCAAATTTAGTGGCCAGAAACTTTGTGATCAGGTATAATTGATAGAAAAATCATATCATATCAAAAGTGAGGGGAAAAAACTTGCACAATCGATAAATTATCCTTTTTTAACGAATTAATGTTAGATACAATTTTTCATGACGTATTTTTTTCCCGTCACTTTTTTTTTGGCTGATAATACCGAGTGTACCATGAACCACTTTAAAGCTTAGGATATCGCTGAAATGTCAAACTTTTTCATTGGAATGACAGTTTTTTTCAAGATTTGACCAGAAAAAAAGACATCAACGGTTATAAATGCAATTGCATGCAATTCATACGGCCATATCTGGTTACAAACAAAAGATAAAAAAAAATGGAAATTATTCGGAAGAATATTCTTTGCTCAAAGTCGTATCTGTTTAAATTTTTTTCAAAAATCAACACTTTTCACGCTATTGACCAAAAATTGAAAATGTTTTATAAAAATCAACAATTTAGGTCAACTTTAACAAACTTAAAAAATAATTATCCCATAGGGCTAAAAATTACTAGACAATTGTAGAAATATATGTTACGACTTTCTGGAAAAGGATTTTCTTTTTCAAATACCACAGTCTAGATGGCGCTAAAAAAATGGCGTAAAAAAAATTTTTAAAATTTATTTTGTCCATAACTTTTTTTCTGCTTATATTAAACGGTTCTGGATAGTCTTAACGCACTGGCGCGGGATAGGACTGTACAGTGTAGATATGAAATTTTAAAGTCGGCTATTTAACGTACTCGCTAAAAGTGGCGGCCGAGGCCGAAAAGTGGTTGTTTTTTTTTATTTGCGCGGTTTTTATGTTAGGTAGTAGTGTGAAAATGTCATTCCATCGGCTATGCGGGTAAGCCCATATTTTAGAGCGGCAGCGAACGAGTTGAACTGTTTCAAATGTTGTTCTTTCATTATATACAGTTTTTTTGTGGAAGTCATATTTTTTCCAGATAATTAAGACACAACGATCCAGTTTCTTTAAATACCTACCCATTTTTGAATTGCCATATCTTCCTTCGTATTAATCGGAGAAAAATAAAAAAAATATTTTAATTGTTAGCTTAAGGCCATAAAATTAGTTCAATATCAATTTTTACGTAATACTAACATATTTTCGGTTATATTTAAAAAACTTTTAGAAATGTACGATTTTGTAGTGAAAATCGTAATTTTCTAAGCCCTATAATTGTATTTAACATTAATTCATTAAATAAATAATGAAATCCAGACGATTTCACCTCAAGAAGGCATAAACATGCGTTTTTAGAGAATATATTTTCCAAAATTAGCCGGGTGGGGCCCCCGGACCTCCCCCTATCCTATGGAATACTATCTAGTACACAAATAAACAGAGTACTCACAGTACCCCGCACGTTTTTTATGCAAAATGGGTCCTAGTCGATTTGGTTGAAAATTTAGTATAATGTAGTTTATGATGTCCTGATCAAATGTCTCCAAGGGTCCAATGAGATCTATTGCACAGTTTTTAAGATACTTGGTGATAAACATGAGGATGCAGGGTTGTTACTAACCTTTAGAAAATCATTAATGTGTCGATTATTTTATTACAAAAAGTTAAGGATAATAACTACAATCCTAATATGTCGACACGAGTTGTAATAAGAAGTTCTAATACTCCGTATCAGGGATATTCTTTTTCTACTAGCCAATGTTAAGATTTTGATGTAATTCTTTGAACAAACTCATTCAAACGCAAAAGCTCGTAGACTTGCAGAATAAGTAAATATCATTTGATTTTAACATTGGGTGATCTGAGGTTACTATTATACAGGGTCCCTCAAAATTTTCAGTTTTAGTTGTATTTATTTTCAAATTTTTTAGGAACATATATACAAATTAAACATAAAGGAGAAAACTAAATATAAAATGATCAATATTTTGTGCCTTTTGTCTATTTTTTGCATCTTGTACGTATCCTGGTCAACGTCTTCATGGTGCGTCAATCAAATGGGAGACTACTGCATTAAAAATCTTTCTGTTAAGATATTGTAATTACGAATATGTACGGATTCTATTTGTTGATCCCAAAAAGCATACGATTAGCTTTATGTGGAATGTACCGACACTTCCGAGCACCAGATTTACAAGTGGAGTAATAACGATCTAGGGCATTTTCTTCTTCATTAATCATTTATATGTGTATAAAATTCATAGTCACTCAAACTAGTCTCGTGGTATATTCTCGTTGCATTTTTTGCTATATCTAATGAAAGGTTCTAAAATAAATCCTTGTCTATCTAAAAGATGTGCATGAGATTTAATCCTTTCGGAAATATAGCCCCATATTCGACACAAAATCCAATACCTGGTACAAAAATGAAAATATGAAGCGCCCGGTGTTACTAGGTACGGTGTTATTACATACGATTAAATCAATTATATCTTTTTGTAATAATGTTACAGCCACATTTCTCATTTTATGAAGTGTATGCAAGATGAAAAGTAAGAAAATCCTCTACATGATTATTAATGCACATATAAATCTACTGCTCGAACTATCAGTACCTGCGCACATCTTGCCACTGCTGTCTCGTTGTATGGTTTTCGGGATACGTTTTGCAGGCCACCAACCAAATATTCGCTATACGGGTTATCTCTTAACCGAATTATGAGATCCGTACAAGATGCAACAAATAGACAAGAGTCACAAAATACTGATAATATTATATTTAGTTTTCTACTTTGTTTAATTTGTATATATGTTCCTAAAAAATTTTAAATAAATACAACTAAAATTGAAAATTTTGAGTGACCCTATATAATAGTAACCTCAGATCACCCAATATTAAAATCAAATGATATTTACTTATTCTGCAGTCTACGAGCTTTTGCGTTTGAATGAGTTTGTTCAAAGAATTACATCAAAATCTTAACATTGGCTAGTATAAAAAGAATATCCCTGTATATGGAGTCTTAGAATTTCTTATTACAACTCGTGTCGACAATATTAAGATTTTAATTATTATCCTTAATTTTTTGTAACAAAATAATCGACACATTATTGATTTTCTAAAGGTTAGTAACAACCCTGCATCCGCTTGTTTAACACCCCGTATCTCACAAACTGTGCATTAGATCTTTTTGGGCCCATGGAAACATTTGATCATAAACTACATTATACTAAATTTTCAGCTAATTCGACTGGAACCCATTTTGCACAAGAAACGTGCGGGGTACTTTATAATTTAAAAATCTAAAATTGGGGTCAGCAATTTTAGGTCAGTAAATTAAAAGATATTTAACGTTGGTCTCAAATGTGACCAGACATTTAAATCAAAGATTAAATAAAAACTCAAATTTGAAACCACACAAACCTTTGAAAAATTAAAGTAAACGTATGCCGCGATTCTAAAAATCTAGGACAAAAGCCCCCAAAGGAATTAAATTCCTTCCCGACTCCGTGTTTACCCGACGAAAATATCCTGATTCATATCAAAAACGAGTCTTTTTCCTTGCAGTTTTTATTGTTATTAGAACGTAGATGGCGGTGTTAGATTTCATTTGTTTCTCACAAATGTTTAATACAACTTTAAAATATTGTTTCGATCTATACTTTCGTTTAACGATGCCAAATGAGTGGTGCTCGGTTTCATTGATGGTATTGAAACTTTCCATTGGTATTTAATACAACTTTGAAAGCTATCCGTCAATTTACAGTTTAGTTTAATGTTACCCAACGAGCTGATCTACTTTCTACTGAAGAGGCACAATAATACCAATACCGGAAATCACTTGCTCCTCTAATAGTTATTGAGCGAAAGGCCGATGTGAGTACGACATCTGATGAAGCGGCTGTAGGTAGTCCGAGCCCCCTCTCCAACTTTTTCCCCTGCAGTAATTCTCTTCCGCCTTGCTGAAGCGCGCTACAGCTCTTTTTAATGGAACCCCGATTGATTTTATAAAGTAGTGAACGCTACGTCAGAAAATCATTTTACAGATTTTATAAATAAAATTTTCTGACTTACACAAACTCTTGCGAAGGCAACAAAAAATCGGAAAAAGGGGGGTAATTTCTAACATCAGTAAAAAAAGCGAAATTAAAGCTGAAATTCTGAAGTATGTTACTGTAGATATCCAACATGACGTTAAACAATTTTTGGCGCCCTAGGTTTTGCCATTTTGTAATAATCAATTTTTACATTAGGGTAGAATAGATGCACCGATTGTGGCCACTTCACTAGTTATGGCCATCTGGAGTATTTATGTCAATTACTAAGCTTTTCATAGCTGTAGAATCCATTTTTGGGGTGTTACAATAATCTATATACCTATTTACTTCTACTACTGCAGTATAGGTGGTGCTCATAGTGCAATTGATAAATTCGAATGGTGGTTTATATTTTGAAAATTCGTCGCAGCCTATTTCTTGGGATATTTGATATTTTTTTAAATCCATTTTTATTGCATACATCAGTCATCATTTTTCGACAGTAATATAACAAGACCTCGTTTATGAGCGAATATTTTTTTTCGATTTTTCCAAAAATAGTTTTGTTTGAAAACGTAACGAGTTTAATTTTCTAAAATAAAACTATTTAAGGAAAAATCGAAAAAAAATTATTCGCTCATAAACGATGGACGAGTTATATTTGATCAGATTATTTCTCAAATGGTCTTTACAGAAAATTCTTTATATTTATATATAAAATAAGCGGTGCATGAATGATGTGTTGCCTATATTTTAGGAGCTGTTAAGGAGGACGATGTAGTTTATTCGAAAAGGTAGGAAGGTGAGTTTATCAGCGAATAAATTTTGACAGATGCAGGAAATAATCATAAATAAATGTTGAGGGGCCAAGAATACATGTAGTATGATTGTTTACTGATATAACCTTAGTAATACGGACATATTAGATTATATTCTACATGGCCATTACAGGAGAAAGATATTTTGCTCTTCTCCATTTATGGCAAGTGGGTTTGAAGAAATCTAGTTATGGCCATACTTATAAAGTACGTACTCTAATGTTCATTTAACATGAGGAGGAATACATCCCTAGTGTCGTTACATATGACAGATGGGTGCAGTATCATGAATTGAAAAATGAAGACAAGGTGGAACAGCAGAAATTGAAAGATCAGCGAAAAAGAGAAAGAGAACGAAAAAAAAAGAGAAAGAAATGAAAAGATCACGGTGAGTAAATCTTTAAAAAAGAAACAAATGTTCAGTTCAGTTCAAATAAAAAAATCACTGCCAATAAATCTTTGAAAAAGAAACAAATAGAGAAGAATAGATAGAAAGTGGAACTACTATCGACGACATTGACGATGAGATTGAAGAGCCAGGTGAAATACATATTTTTTCATCGGAAGATTTGAGTCTTGGTTTTATATTTTGGCGTCATTCAAGTCAGTCGGCAAGAGGATTTCTTCTACATATTAGCAAAACTTTGCAAGTTCTGCCGGAAAATGAATACCAAATACAAGGTTTGCATAGTTTGGATAAGAGCAAAGTTAGGAATAATATTTGCTTAAGGTGGCCATAACCGGTGTATCCGCCCTAAAATGTACAAAGCTAACACGGTGCTGTCATGTAATTAGCTTTCATCGTACACATCATTCAATAGCATTTAATTATCACATCAATTGTCATTTGCTCGATACTGTAAATCAGAACGGGGATCTAGGAATTATTCTCGACAACTCCCTCAGCTTCAATTGTCACACCATTAATGCCATACAAAAATGAATGAAAATGTTGGGTTTTGTAAAAGGGATAACTCGTGAATTTACCAACATAAATTATTGCATTAAGTTCTGTATCTTTTGCGTGCAAAAGGTCGCGGAGTTTTAAAAATCGGCAGGAATGCAGTTTTAGGTGTCCTTAATGTGCACTTAATTTTGCGACCTCACGTGACCGCCGTTCGCGCCTTCATCTTGAGAAAATGGCGCCCAAAATCAGTTTTTTGCTTATATCTCGGTTACTGTAGGTTTAAAAAAAAAGTCAAGAATTGAAAATTTAATAGGATAAAATTTTCCACAAAATTTCTCCTATACGTTTTTTGTCAAAATAATACTTTCCGAGTTGCAGAGCCGAACATTAGGTAAATTTTTCAAAATATAGTATAAACTGCATTTACATGTTACCTTTTAGACATTATGTATAAATTAGGGTACCTAAAGTTGTTTAGTGCAGTGAAATAATGCAAAACATAGGTTATCAACACCTTTCCACACCATCCAAAAGGTAGAGTTGAGCAGAAACGATTTACTCGACGTGGAGCCTGAATTACAAGTAAGATGTTGCAAATAACATTTTATTTTTACAAGCTATTAGCGGTTGTGATATAACATCTGCCCTTTTCAACCAAGGGAAACTAAAGTTCCTCAATCTCCTGGATAGGAACAACTCATTGCTTGAGGCTACAGCAATCTTCCAACATTCCGAAGCAGATGTCAATGCTCTCGCTGCAGCTGGAGAAGCGTTCTTATTAGCACTATATGGCGGATCGTACGAAAAGGACACACTCGATTCGCTTCGATAGAAGAACTTCACCAAGTCTTTATCGAAAAAAAAATTTAATCTTGAGTCCCTTCCACCCACAAGAGATGCATGCTTGCCATTAAGTTCCGATGTGGTGTCACAGCGAAAAGATCCTGAGCAATACGGATGGCAGAAAAGAAGGAACGGGCTCGACGCTGTTAGATCAATGTCAGAAGCTGCTCCAGGCGCAATTTTAAAGTAGATATCCTGCAAATGTAAAAAAGGCTGTACAGGAGCGTGACGATGTAGGAAAGTTGGTTTGAAATGTTGTGTATGAATTGTAATGGGAAAATTGCATTTGAAAACATTCCCGATTTAGGAGCTGATTCCGATCTTGAGGATACTAATGAGGCTGATGGCGACCTTAATTCACTTGAGTGGGTATTGAAGAAGACGGAAGATTTGACATGTACTGAACCTAGTATGAACATAATGAATCAGGAACATCACATGTTACACAAGTTCAGAAAACGTGCATTTAAATTTGATGTGTGGGCCTAATGGGGATACCACCATAAAGAAAACGCGCCGCCCAACTCTACCTCTTGCGTTGTGTAAAAAGGAGTTGATAACCTGTTTTTCATCATTTCACTGCACTAAACTACTTTAGGTATGCTAATTTATACATAGTGTCTAAAAAGTAACATGTAAATGCAGAATATCCGATATTTTGAAAAATTCACCTTAGTGTTCGGCCCTGTAACTCGGAAAGTATTATTTTGGCAAAAAAGTGTATAAGTGCATTTTTGCTTTTTCAATTTTCCATTCTTGACGAAGGTGGAATTTTTTTGAACCATAAAAATACCAAAAAAGGACCATGGGAGTGACAAAACTGTACAAAGGATGTGAAATAAAATCACACAACCTCCCCAAGAACAAGGACATTAAAAATGTCCTACACCGCACCAGCGTCTGAACTTCAACAACTACTCCTTGGGCTATATGCCCCACCAGATATTGAATTACGAAAGTCCAGACGTGGTTTGGTGCCCGACCAAGTCGGGGCTTTAACCCAAAAACTTCGATTTTGTTATTAAAGGAGCTTGCCATTCTTAGACTGGTTTCGGCATTATTGTGCCTCATCAGTAAGAAGCAGGCTAGCTCGACATCCTGTCACTAAAGGATGTCTGAAAATGAATTCGACTCGCCTCGTTTTTGATAAAAGTGTTTGCGTTATAGCAAGTGTATCACGAACGAGGAGAGCCCAACGCCATCTTCAATTTAATAACAAAATCAAAGCTTGCAAAACTATAGAAAACCACGTCTGGACTTTCGTAATTTAATACCTGGTAGGGCATATAGTCCAAGGAGTAGTTGTTGAAGTCCAGACGCTGGTGCAGTGTAGGACATTTTTAATGTCCTTGTTCTTGAGGAGCTTGTCTGATTTTATTTCACATCCTTTGTGCAGTCTATTCTTGACATTTTTTTTTCTAAACCCTACGGGAACCGATTTATAAGCCAAAAACTGATTTTTTGGGCGCCATTTTTTCAAGATGGCGGCGCCAGCGGCGTTCTCGTGAGGTCGCAAAATTAAAGGCATGTTAAGGATATCCTAGACTACATTCGTGCTGATTTTGAAAACTCCGCGACCTTTTGCAAGAAAACACTACTTTTTTATTCCTAATGATTGGACTATACTGATGTTCAGCAACTCCATTAATCGTTTTAAGAACCACCCAACTCAACTAAGCATTTAAGTGTAACGGATGTAATTCTCATAGTTTTACACTAAATATTAGTATTGTTATGCTACTCATAGGTACAAATTTTCTGTTTTACTTTTTTTGGTTATATTGTCTTTTTATTATTATATTACTTACTCTATTGTAAATTTTACTATTTTATCTTATATTGTGAATGTAGGTACACTGTATTCTTGTTTTAACATTTTATTATTACTTTTATTATGTAAAATAAATAAACTGTAAAATCCTTACTGTATATTGTGAAATATCCTGGCTTAACTCCGTAACGCTTTCGTGATGGCTTCTATTATACATACAGTTCAACTCAAATGTTTTGACAACGTTAGCCAAAACACTGGATACTCCACTGTTCCAGATCGTTCGATCCAGAAGTCTTAATTTCGAAATCTGTCTTTTTAGTTGTTTTTCTAAATTCATTTCCAGGATTTCAGTGTCTTCCTTTATTCTGTACGTAACTTTGTTTCCAACGAAATTCGTCGGGGCAGGAATGCTATTATCGAAAAGTGATAACCAATCAGAATTTCGGCTGAAGTCGAATCGTGTTAAAGTTATATTATCTGTTTTTTGAATATTTGCCCATACCTGAAAATGTATTTTTCTATAGTAACTAGGAAAAAAAAATAGAAAACAAAGTTTTTTTTATGATGTCTCAAAGTATACATAAAATTTATTAAAAAATAAATTAATATAATATCAAAAGTAAATAACGGTTTAAAAACATTTTTTTTATAAAAAAGTTTTTTGTGATTTTCTATAGAAAAACCGTCGACATTATTATTCAGCCACAGAAATATATTTTTTTATTATTAAACACTCAAAGTCATTTAGTATATTACAATCTGGTCAACAGTGACCAATGAGAAATTTAATTCTAACTTAATCTAATAGAGTTTGAAACTTAAAACTAAGTTATACTCATCAACGTTCCTTAGGTTCTGTAGAATGGATTGCACTAAACTTTAACGTGCACACACAAGCTCTGCTTTTGAACTAAAAATACTAAACTAACTCAAAGGGCGTGATCCTCTTAAGTCTTCTTTCTAACCCAGTATTGTCAAGGAGCTGGATAGCCTCGACATTGACATGATGATGAAGTCTTTCTTCATGACTTTTGACTAATTTCTTGATGGTCTGGTCAACAGTGTCCATTTCCAGATCCCTATGGACGTCACTATTGCGAATGTACCAAGGGGCATCTACTATGTTCCTCAGTGCTTTGTTTGGAACTCTTTGGATGATTGCTAAGGTGCTTGTTTTGATGCATCCCCATAGTTGGATACCATAGGTATATTTTTTTATCTGTTCTGTTCTGTTTGGCTGGGTATTGAAACGCTGCGACCTGTAAGATCTATTGTGCCCCCTTCTGCTGCCCAGCAATTAAGGATGTCTTAACGATTAGAGCAGTTCCTCCAGTCCTATTGCTTTCAAAAAGTTCAGGATGTAGGTACGTTTCATTTTAGGTAAATCTCCCTCTTCTATTTGATATTCTCCGAAGTATCGTACCCTGGGATTTTACAGGATTATGCATTCTGAAAGAATGTGGATAGAGGTTTCGTCCTCTTCCTTGCAAAATCTGCATTGTTCTTCCTCTACTAATCCGAGTTTCTTAAGTGTCTTTACTTTTGCTGGTGCAGTCGTCTGATCTCTTCTGATTGCAGTTTCCCAGTAGTGTCTTGGCCTGGACACATTTTCCGATGGCGTAGATTTCAGCTTGGAAAATACTCGGAGATTTGCATAGACTTTCGGAATATTTGGTTCCAGGCCCATAAACTCCTATTCCTATTCCTTCTGTTGTTCTGGATCCATCTGTGTACCATTCAATGGCAATTCTCTTGAGTTTTGGGGTGGTCTCATATTTTTTGTATTTGTATCTGACTGCCGATTTGGCTCTGGATCATAGTGATAGATCCATTTTTCAACTCTTGTCACATACCGCATGTAAACATTTTTTTTATTGCGCTTATACAGCTTCAATGTGAGCAAACGGGGTACCCACTTCAAACAGAGCTTTCTTGTAGACAAATTGCGAATCCACTAACTTCCAATATCTTTAAGATGTTAACTATCTCATGCAACTTCAATTTATGATCGATCAAAACTATTTTGTAGATTTTTTTTTTGTTTTCTGTCGATTTTGTACTGCCGCATTTAAAATCAGCATCAGCTAACCACTTATCTACAATTAATTTGTCTTAATAGAGCAAAGTCCGATTAACACCTGTAAAGCCACCAAATTCAGATTTTTCCATTGTTTGGAAAATTACAAAAAGAGCGTTACTAAAACCACTGTAACCTTTGAACTAAACGTCAGATTGTCAAGAAATTTTGACATTTATCACTTGTGAATTATTAATAGTGATATCCATATGTAATCTCCCGAACTTTTTTGAGTCACCAGGTATATAATGCTTATTATCCCAACGGGTAAGGGTTTCATATTTTGTTGGTATAGTATATTATAAAAAAAATCTATTTTACGTACATTTTTGCCATTAACGACACAAAATATCCTCTGCAACGGGCAGATCTCGTCCATAATATTGTATTTTTCATTATAAACGACATCGATGATGTAATAGGTAGGCAAAGGAGTATCTACAGAATACTCAGGCATAAAAACATAAGCAGTGGCACCGTGCGGTATTCCATACCCCAGTAATAGCCAGACCTCTAACTTCAAAGCTGTTAAGTAACATGTCAATGCTATTGCGTGATCAATTATAGAACCCAGCATAAAATCGATCAGTTGCTAAAAAAAATAAATCATCAATAATATTTATACTATACATAATAAGTTTAACCATAATAGAAATAAACATAAAAATAAAAGCGGTAGAAGCTGTGTAAAAAATAATACCGGAAAAATCAAAAGCTAGATATAACTGTGTTTATGGTAAATTTATGACTTGGTAAATTAGCAACAAGGCAAAATCGTTTTCAGAAATTGTACTGATGGGTAAAGGCGTCTACTCACACGCTAGGGTGTAAAAGTGGGGGGACCCTTAATCGCCTGCTTGATTGTGACGTGTGTAGGCAGACAGGGGCGATTTACTAGATCGCCTCCTTTGCAGGGCGGCAGGAACGCCGGACCTTCCTAACTTCCTAGATCGGCTCCTACCTCCCTGCCAAAACTCGTGTGTGTAGCGTAATCGGGGCAATTTCGACTCAGAAAGCCGTCCGGAGTACTTGTTGTTTTTATTGTACAGCTCGCTGAGAAACTTATTACGGAAAAGAAAAACGGCCACTCATGTGGGATAAAAAAACAAACATTATTTCAATCAGAGATATGATAATACAAAATTTTAAATCGTCGTAGTTTTGTCCACTAACCAAAAACCGTAGCGTGGCAGTTAACCGCACCGTTTCTATTACGTGGCAAAGACTTTGGCAATACCTACACTTTAAAGTTTCTAATGTCGTGACCGCTTCGTTCTGTCCACGAAAAATGATACTTGGGGACGTTTCAATAATAGAGATTTCAGCGTAGAAGACAAGCCTTGCTCTGGAGTCAAATGCAAAAAGAGCTAATTTGAATTTCCAATATAATAAAAATTAAATTTTCACTTACATCAGTAGATAACCAAATATTGTTATAAAAGTGGTTAGAACCACTAAACGGAATCAAAGACACATATCGACAACATTGCGCCACGCTGACGTCAAACTCTTCTGTGTTTATTTGTGGTGGTTCTAACGGTTTTATAAAACGAGTAACACAGGTGGTTTTCCCTTTGGCATCCAAGACGAGAGCATTAAATTTCCGATGAGGGTAACTGGAATTAAAAGTTCTATTCCATTTCAAAACGTGCTCTTGGATGTACGGAAGGTCACCGCAAGGTAGTTCCTCCTAAAATTATAAATTATATTAAAATATATAGTAAAATTTATAATTACCAAATCAGTTGCTATCTACGTGCAAAAAATCTTTAAAATCGCTAGCTACTTGTAGATTTTTGTTTTTATCGTGGAATTGTACTATATAAAACTTTTATATTCCCTCCCTTATTTCCTTCTGAGTGACTGCTACCCTTTAATTATTCTAATCAGTAAATGAAGAACCAGTGCCACCCCATCTCAAAGGGTCTAAAATTGTCTATTCAATAGTACAAAGAAAACTCCACCTTCTATGAAATATTTACCATATTTGGACTAAGTTTTGGCACAGAGGGTTCTATAAAGATTTCCATTTCTAAATATGTATGAATTATTTGAGCCGTTGATGATTTTTGCGACTTGTGCATCTTTTCGCCAGGTGTTTCATAATCTAAGAGCACATACGGAATTTTTAATTGAAAAGTTCCATTCAACTAAAAATAAAAATAATTTGTAATGAAGATATTTTTTTTTGCATTCAATTTAAGATGAAATCAAAATTTTATTTCAAATTAAATAAAATGTTCGATTTTTGGCTAGCTCTCCGGGTACATTTTTAGTTCTTTAACGAAGCAACTACGGCCTAATCGCTGGCTGCGCGCGCGAAACCTATATAGAAATAGTAGGGAAAATATCCGGAGAAGGGACTGTTGCGAGTCTAAATGGTTTCAGAATTTTAAAATAAGATTCATTCTTGTTCTACGATTTCACCGGTCAGAATTAAAACCTTAGCTTGTGTCCGAATTTTTCCGCCGTAAAGTAAAAAACCGAGGTAAACATTGATAAGTTTTTCACCGTATAAGTCCGTTGTCAATTTGAAGCCGAAAGAATCGTTTATTTTATACGCGATAAATTACTTTGATTCTAAATAACGAAATGTATCCGAATTTTATTTGAATGACATTTTCGCGTTTTGTTAACAACTACCGAATCGTGATTAGAGATTAATTTATGTATTTAGATTCTTTCCAAATTAGATTTTGAGATTTTGTTTTAGAGATTAATTTATTTATGTAATATAACTTGTTCTGATTGTTAATAAACAAAAGTTAAAAAAAATACTTACTCGATCTGAACAACAAACAGCAGATAGCAAAATATCAACTCCGCCTAGCCAATTCATACATTTTTTGTTTAATTTACTGATTTCAATGTCACTTTCATCAAATAAATTTATTGAAATAACTCCTTCCAGTGAGTTTGGGTTCAAATAATCCATGTGACTGGATCTAAAAAACAATTTTTTTTATTTAAGATGAGGTATTTAATGGACCTGAATTTTTTTGTTTTAATTCAGTATTAAAGTTTTATTTTTACTTCTGTAACCTTTAAAGTTTTTCGAGTCTTTTGAAAACATTGGGAAAATTTACCAGTGACCTTTTCATGATAAAATAAACGCGGTTGTTTTATAAAAATATTTGTATATGGCAGTACAGTAGAGACCACAGAGTTATAATAACTTGATCGAGTATATCGAAAAACTGAAAAACAACAATCGATCCCACTGGAGCTCCAAGAGTTTTTAAAATCGTACAATCAGCATAACTTAGGCACTAGACAGTCAGACTGCCGCAGCCACTCCGACATGTTTTAACTTTGGCGGGTCCCTTTTGCCGACCAAACACTTCTACCTGTTTAAGTAAAGGGATGCGTTAATCCTACTGGACTTTTGTCCGCGCAGTGTATTTAGGGATTGATGTAATTCGGGCGCCAAACTACCTGACCGTTTAATCCCATAACCATTTCTGGCACAAGTAGTATTTATAGGTTCGAAATTACTTGTGTATTTCGGGCACCTGATAGTGGAAATCATTTTTAAGTTGGTCAGTGTCTCAATAAAAGATATTTTTTCAGATTAAAAATCGATTTATTAAATTTACAAAAAATTAACTTAAACACACAAAAATATGCATAATAACTTTTAAAATATCATAACTTTGTATTTACAGATGAAAAATATGACACACACTTCACAAAATGCAATCGTGTAATTTTACGCGAATCCAGTTGCTCACATAAATGTGTTAAAGTTTGTAATTTCCGTTTTGTCGCATTGTCTTTAATTTTGTTATAGTCTATTTTTATGTATGAGAGAGTATTAAAATAATAAAGCGTTCGTAATCCATAGGCGTACCACTTCTTTTAGTAGACAGTTAAAATATTTTTTGAAGTTATACCTCGAGTATTTTCGTATGAAATAACATTTGTATAAATATAATAAATATATCGGGTGTACACTTATATTTTCACCTAATTAACCTGCTTATAACTTCTAAACAGCTGAAGGTAAAAAAGTGCAATTTTTTCTAAAATGTTTTATTTTTCCACAAGGTATGTTAAGAACATTGTGTCAAACGGGTTATGTAGGTATAAGGGTTTAAACTTTGACTTTTAAACAACGTTACGTTCATAAATAATAATTTTAATATAAAAACTACTTCTTACCTACAAATCCAAATCAGAATCGAAATCAGAAGATGAACTGTCGCAACCAATATTTACAATGAGTGGCTCGATCATTTCATCAGTAATATTGTCCAACTTCCACATTTTCTCTTCTTCTTTAATCGTATGATTTACTGCCTTTTCCCAGTTTTCAGGATTCACATTATTTACAGCCTCCAAAAACAACTGTTTAACATCACTCATTTCAAAAGAATTATTTTTTCTTGAAACTTCTCCCTTTATCTGTGCCCATATCAGTTCAATCGGGTTTACTTCGCAATGATCTGGTGGTGATTTAACCACCGTCATCCCACGATTTTTTGCAATTTCATCAATTTCATATTTTTTTAATTTCTCTTTATGAAGGGAACACAAATGATACAGTTCTTTTCTCACAGAACCGGGATGGATAATATTCTTTAAATTTAGCCAATTCTGTAAATCTTTTTTAACCACTTGGTTGTGGGCATTTTTTCTATAAGTCTCGAGTGATAACTTGCATTATCCATTACTATTATACAGTTCTGAGGAAGAAGATCTGTCATTTGTTCGAACCACTCTTTAAAGACATCAGCATTCATGTCCTCATGGTAGTCACCGGTACGAGTAGATTCAAAAGTCAATAAACCAGCTTTAACAAAACCGTTTGAACTACCGATGTGTACTATTATCAGTCTGCGCCCCTTTCCTGATATTGGATTTAAACCAGTAGATAAATTATTTAAAAAAGCCTGTCTTCGACTTGTAACAGTTTCATCTTGCCAAAATTTATTTGGTGTATGTCCCTCGTTGATCCATGTTTCATCTAAATAAAATATATTTCTTCTTTGGTTTCTCATTTCTTTTATAGTCCTTAGTTAATTTCTTCTCCATACTACAATATCGCTTCTTTTTTCCATAGAAAACCTATTTCTTTTAAAAGTTTCCATAGTGTGCTTCGACTCATTTCAGCGTAATCCTTATCATCTCGAACCGTGGCAAGAACTTTGTCTACTGTCGGAAATTCTTTTCTAAAGAAGAACGCATGCACTTTCCTTCGAAGCCTTTCTTTCAAATGATTTTCTATTTGAAATTTTGGTTTTCCTGGAGCTTTACGTGCTGTTTGAAACTCGCCACATTTCTCTTCTTTAACAACACCAAGCGTACTACTAACTAATTCCACTGTGTCATCAACACTTTTACATAAATGTTTGTCTGTAAATGATTTAAAACAATTAAATATTAATGTTTTTTCATTAACTGTTAAAGGACCGATTTTTTGTCGTTTACGCGGCCCTTCCAAATTTTCCATGATCACTAGAATTCGCAATAGACTGCACACTGCACCTTGCAAGTTGCAACTAACCGACATTTAGTAAACTGTCAAGAATACACAACTTGGACCTCCTTACTAAATGGAAAACCTACAATCGCATTTTCGGTGAAATTTGTTCGATTACTGGTACTTATTGAAAATAATCTTAAGATACGGCCATGTAATCTTTAATACACAGGGCTTTTGGCCTGTCCAAACCTTTTTCTATTGTTCTGTACAGCTTATGGTTATAAAAGACCAATAAAAGACCCAAAACTTGTATTAGCTCAGGTATATTTATGACAATTTTAGGAAATATTTAGATTATTCTGTAAAAATATTTAAAATGACCGTACTAAGTTTTGCATTAGAAATGCTGTTTTATTATTCTCTCATACATAAAAATAAACTATAGGTAGGTATATTAATACTCTGAATTTTAACATACGTATGCGAATACAAAACAATCGCCTACCTCATGTGAATTTAAATATGTAAATCCAAAAAAATGTTTCAACCAATTACTAACTTCAGAATCTTTGTTTTTAAATTCGTTTCTAAGTCCTAAATTCTGAATTTTTCGGTACCAGTCTCGATGTAGATGGAAACGGCATCCATGAAAAAAATTTAATCTTGATAAAAATTCTGTATGGCCTAAGACCCAAAATCAAATTATATTCCAATTTTTTCGTATAAATTATTTTTTAATCTAAACACATTTTCCTTATAACAATTTTCGATATTGTCAAAAATAAAGGTACTTTACTTTTTTATTAATTCCCTATTTTTAATAGTATGTGGTTTAATTCTGTATTTTAGATTTGTAACTGACAAGTCAAATACGTTTTTATGAACTGTAATTTTTAAAAAACTTACATTAAATTGGGAAATTGGAACCTTTGGTTTATCAACTAAGTTGAAAACTATCGTCGACCACTCAACCAAAACACAATTTTCACATACTCTACGCGCGTTTCGCCAACTATGTTGGCATCATCAGGCATCATCCTGATGGAGCTGGATAGCCTCGACATTGACATGATGATGAAGTCTTTCTTCATGACTCTTGACTAATTTCTTGATGGCCTGGTCAAGAGTGTCCATTTTCAGATGCATATGGAGGTCACTATTGCGAATGTACCAAGAGGCCTCTACTATGTTCCTAAGTGCTTTGTTTTGAAATCTTTGGATGATTGCTAAGTTGCTTGCTTTGGTGCATTCCAATTGTTGGATACCATAGGTCCATACAGGCGTAAGTATCTGCTTATAAAGCATAAGCTTATTATGTAGAGACAAAGTGGAATTTCTTCCAATTAGCCAGTACATTTTTTTATATTTCAGTCCGTTGTTCTCTTTTCTTTTTAACATGCACTTTCCACCGGAGTTTGGCAAGGTAATACCTAAGTATTTTGCTGTGTTTGAATATGATATCAGGTTATTGTTTATTCTGACTGGAATATGATCTATCCTTTTGTTTGTAAAGTTAATGTGGAGTGGAATTGTTTTAAAGTTTCTCAAGTAATTAAGTCAAAACCGGGAGCTTTTTTCGGATTGATATTTTCTTTTATTTCGGTAATTACTTCTTTCTAGATGATTTGCAAATCTTGTTGCTTTTTGCTCATTATTTCTAGCCCATTTACCTTCTTCCAATCTGACAGGTGGTATTCGCATTATGGGTCTTTTCAATCTCTTAGTAGCTTTCCGGGGTGAATAATCGTCTGTCAATTCTCTTAGGTAAATACTAATCGATTCTTCTTTAATTTGTTGTATTTCTCTTTTGAGTCTTTGTGTAGCATTGTTGAGTATATTTTTACCTTGTGGGGCTCTAGTTTGCTGTCATTTTCTTCTAAGCTTTATTTTTTTTATTTCTTTCTTTTAAGATGAATATGACAAAAAATACTTTAATATAATAAAAAAAATAATAACAGATAAAAGTGCATAAAAAAGTGACGAATTCCATCGATTTAACAACTTTTAAACACGCCGACAATGTAAGTCGACAGTCCTCAGCCTGTAAAAAGTGTTACTTACTCTAAAGGTATAACCAAATTTTCGTTCCAAACAGGATTCGTACCAATACCAGTGTTAGTCCTCGCAAAGATATTTTTATAATTAATGTCCACAAAGGGGCAAACACTATTCTCCGTCTTTCCGTCTTCGTTGAAAGTATGCTGTTTTCTGTTGGGAATATTTTTTGCACTTAATACTCGTACTGTTAGGTAGAGATTCGTTTTTTCATGTTGCGAATTATCTTCAGCATCTTCTTCTCGTAATACCGGAAGCGGTTTGCTGACTTTCGGTCGCCATCTAAACCAATTGAAGAAATTACTGATAATAGTTTTTATCATCAAACTGAAACGGAAAAAACAATATTTTATTGTCTTAAATAATATAGCTTACAGAAAAATTACAAAACAATCATTCCTATTTAAATTTATATTACGTTTAAGTCACATGACCAGAGAAGGAAAGTCTTTTTTGCCAAAAGTAGGATCACTTTTGTTTGTTGAAATGCACCAAATTTGATTTATTTTTTCTAAAAAAAAACCGCAGAAATTCCATGTTTTTTGATAATTTTTCCCATTTTTTAGAAAAGAACCAAAGCAAATTTCAAAACAGGGAGTTTGTCGGAATAATACAAATTTTTTCATCCACTAATAATAAAAAATAAACCTTAAAGTTAGGGACTACGAAACCCTTGCATGGCAACATTTTGCATCCATAGAGTGGCGCCTCTCTCAGAATAGCGTCTCGTTTTATCTATTTTAATCCGGGTCCAAATTATTATTAATTAATTTTTCACATCGCTATGGTGGAAACAAAATGTTTGTGTATGATTATGACGTTGCAAGTTGCTGAAACACGCAACATAGTGGAACACAAAGCAACAAAAAAGTTGCTCAGTGTTTCTCCGTAGGAAACGCGCCTTAAGAGCGCTACATGAAGCAGTTGAAGCACAACAAAAACAACTTTTACATGCGGTGTGTGACAAAGATTGAAACATGAAAACATCACTACATTCCAGAACCACATCGGCGCGGCGATCAGCTGAGTGGACAGCAACCGGTGAAACCCACCCAAAGCGATCAAAACAGCTGGTAATGTTTTGGCCACCGTATTTTGGAAGGACTCGGAATTTTATTCATCGAATACCTCAAGAACGGAAGAGCGAATATTACATAGTGGTGCGTTTGAAGAAAGAAATTTCGAGAAAATGACTCAAAATAAAGAAGAAAAAAAGTGCTCTTTCACCAAGGCAATGCACTTTGGGAGAAGTCGATTGCAACAATGGCAAAATTGCATAAACTGTACTTTCACGTAGTAAACACAGGATATCCGATGGACATACATCAAGAGTCCATAAATGGTCCATATGAATATGGACCAGAAAAGGACGTCCAGTGGACATCGTTCATGGACATACAGTGGATAACCATTAACGGATATCCAAGGGATATCCTTTGCCGGTCCATGTTCTTATGGATCAATTATGGACCTCTGATTGACCAATTAACTTCGAAATAAATTTAACAAATTGGTAGCATTGTTACTGTTGACATTCCTGGGAATAATTCCAACTTCACAACTGACAATTGACAGGTTATTTATTTGGTTTCAAGTTCTAATGGATTTAGAATATATTCAATATTCAGTTCTTCAAAAAAGAAAAGAGAATGGAGAAGAACGTCGTACGAAAGAAGTTCTTAAACAAAGTCTATAAGAGAACTCGAAGAGAGATAAACTTATCTTCTACCAGTGACGACGCACAAATCCTTCCATCAAGTTCTGCTTTTGTTTCACCACCTGCTTCGAGCTTTCAGTCTGATCCCAATATATGTGATTTCAATAATCGTAATTCTGGGGAAAGTAGTAAAAATTGTGTTCAACAGTCAACGAATATCCTAAAAGTGGTAGTGTTCAGTCTCTATTCACAGAAAACGAGCAGCAACGTAATAGTAGTGAAGCTGACTCATCGTCATCAGAAATGTACGTTTATTTCAGTTTTATTTTTAAATTAATTATTTATTTTAGAATATTTTTATTTCATGTTCTGTGTTTAAAACATTTTGTAGTAATAATGCTACATTATTTTTTTGGATGGAAAGGCATTTCTCAAAAACTAGGAACTGAAGTCTATAAGATCTCCATCACTGGTCCAGGTAATGTCCATTCATAAGTCCAATAAACCTCCATCACAGGTCCAGATAACATCCATGGAATGTCCATCGAAGGTCCAATTATTGTCCATTTTGGTACAATTCACGTCCAAAATATGTCCATTTATAAGTCCAATAAACCTCCATCAGAGGTCCAGATAACACCCATGAAATGTCCATCGAAGATCCAATTATTGTCCATTTTGGTACAATTCACGTCCAAAATATGTTCATATTAAATAAAGATGGACATCCATGGGATATCCACTGGACATCCCTTGTCCATAAAACGACATCCAATGGATGTAAATATTTTTCGGATATACACTGGACATCCATTGGATATCCTTGTGTTTACTGGGCAATTGCTTCCCCTTCCACCTTAGTCTGCAGATCTGAGTCGCAGCGACAACGACCTGTTTAAAGACCTAAAAGTTGCTGCAAAGAAAGAGATTTGGTTCCAATGAAGAAGTGATTATCGAAACTGAAGCTTATTTTGAAACCAAAGATAAATCGTTATGCAAAAAAAGCATCGAAATTTTAGAGAACCGTTGTAATAAATGTATCGCTCTTGAAGAAGAATATGTTTGTGAATAATGTCAAATTTTGGCTAAAAGTTGTTCTTTTACTAGTCTTCCTACGAACTTATTCAGTGACCGAGTACTAGTACTATAAATTAACTTACTGAAAATATATGAAATATTTTTCGTTCACCACACTTTCGTAATCCAAATTGTTTTCTGTATTTTTACACAATTGAAACACTTTCAGGTGAACTTGCTGTAAAATCTTCTTGCCATAATAATACTGACTTTTAAAATTTTCAACATCGTAATTTAAACCTTGTTTTTCTCCTGCTTTCCTCCTAGAAAATAATAAACATCACATCGTCTAAATTTATTAAAAAGAATTATTTGTTGTTTACCTGAGGTATTGAGACAAAACGTTCATAGGAATTTCTTTGACTCTATTTGGCACTAGCATTCCATCAAATTCAATTTCTTTCTGGTCTCTAAGCTGGAGAATTTTGAGTCTTATATTTTCATCTAATTCTGAGATGTTGCAAAAAGAAAAAAAATTGCAATGTTCTATCCTGAAAGAATTATACACATTCATAAAATAAAATATAAGAGAGTTTGTCCTTATTAAGAACAACTACCCAAGTATAGACCGGAATCTTTACCAAGATATTAAAAATAAAGAGTAACATTCAAATCGCCCATTGCCTCCTTCAAACATTGTAAAAAAAATATTTTTCTTCTGCTGCCAACCCGACATCTCTCAACGCGATATCTGGCGGCCAGTGCCGACAACAATTGTGGGTCAGATTGTATTTCCGAATGAATAGTCAACTATTTTTTAAGGCAAGTACTTTTCGTCCTCAAATGACTCGCACCGTGCCGTATCCTAGTGATCGCAGCGGACGAAAACTGTTTGCGGACGAAAAGTGATTTTTCTTTCGGAAATTAGTACGTTTTTGTAGAGGTCGAGAAAAAATGTAACATGCGCCTCTGCGAAAACCTGTCTATTGCCTCGGCTATCAATTTGCCGACTCGACCATAATAGACAGTTTTTCGTCCTTGGCACATAAGTAACTATTTACGTACTAATTTCCGAATGAAAAGTCAACTATTTTTGAAGGCAAGTACTTTTCGTCCTCAAATGACTCGTACCGTGCCGTATCCTAGTGACCACAGTGGATGAAAAGTGTTTTCCGACGAAAAATGATTGCCTTGAAAAATGGTCGATTTTTCTTTTTCTGAAATTAGTACGTTTTTGTAGAGATCGACGAAAAAATGTAATACGCGCCTCGGCGAAAACCTGTCTATTGTCTCGCCTGCTTGCTAGCCTCGGCTATCAATTTGCAGGCTCGACTATAATAGACAGGTTTTCGTCCTTGGCACACAAATAACTATTTGAGATAGTAGAAGTAAAAAATATTTTTAACGTACCTAAAAAACTCGCTTTCTGACTTCGCATAAGTTTTTTCCGTTTGTAAATTAGGGTCAGGTTTTAGATTCTCAAATTCAACAAATTTACTAAACTTTTCGTAATCTATAACAAAATTTTTGTCAATTATTTCATCGAGTTGTTGCATTTTTGACTGTAAATTATCGGTAATTTCTTTAACGTCATCGTTTTCCCATTCTAAACCGAATTCCAAATATCCAGACGTCTTCAAATCATAGTTTTTTATGTTAGTTAGAGTAATACCATACTCTTTTGTCAAGAAATTTAGATCTAAGCCACTGCCTACCCCTTCGTGTTTGTAGTGAACAATGTCCTTTTTTTCGAAAGATGATCGACACTAAAAAAAATAAAATTGTTAGCATGCCTCATTCTGCAATGCACCAGAGAAAATAATAGGAGAGGCACTAAAAACCAACAGATCCTAATCATGTCAGACAGTCAGGCGGCACTGAAGGCAATTTAGAGTCAGGAAGTGACGTCTAAACTAGTATGGGAATGCATCAGAGAACTGAAACTCCTGAGAGACCCGAACAGAGTAGAACTGGCCTGGGTGCGTGGACATCTGGATATCGATGGTAATGAGAAAGCTGACCCAACTTACAAAAAATGGATCAGGAGAAATACCCGAAATAGAACTTACCCCTGGAGCATCGAAATGCGCAGTCCGAGGGGCCATAAAAAACAGGATCAGGGACACCTACAACACTGGCAAAATATGTCAGAACAAAAACACGGAGAATGCTTCGTACGAAAACCATATTCAGCTGAACTGGGCAGAAGTAGGCTGAGAATGATATCAGGATTCATGACTGGTCATGCACCATTAAAAGAGTTCATAAACAAAATAGG
This sequence comes from Crepidodera aurea, assembly GCA_949320105.2. NCBI lineage: Eukaryota > Metazoa > Arthropoda > Insecta > Coleoptera > Chrysomelidae > Crepidodera > Crepidodera aurea. The sequence continues at coordinate 68,917,961 of OX439472.1, read as the reverse complement.
ACTGTACAATGGAGACCTTCGGTGTAGGCTATGCAACAAGGAGCCAGAGACAGTGAAACATGTAAAGAGGCAAACACTTTTTGGACAACCAACAGTAGACCCAGAAAGTTTTAACTGTACAAACTAGTACAGGGTACAAAAATACTGGACAGAAATGAAAAAAAAAATCCTTATAATAAAGATCATACCCAGACCAAAATCCAATGTACATTTTTATGTCAAGGTGCGGAAAATATAACACATTTACAGTAATTTAGAAGTGAGTATGGCGCCAAAAAAAACCTGAAAAACTTACTCTTTTCATTGGGCTCTTTCCAATTGGTAGATCAATGTTAATTTCGCACAACTTTTTTCTCAATAACGATTTTGGTTGCTCGTATACCTCTATAGTTAAATATTTCGGTATATCGGAAAGTTGCAACGAAAAAATTTCTTCGATTTCCAAAGTGAAGTCTTTGCTTAAACTCAAAAATTTCGTTTTACATGCTTCGACGTTTCTGCACAATATTTTAATGTAGAATTTAGTTGAAACGAGGACACTTCTTCGAGATGTCTCTTTGACGAAATTTGTGTTCTCTGTGAATTCGTTGGTAGCAGTCAGAGATAACGAAACATTGGGTTCTTCTGGTGCTCTAAAAGCGGATCGAAAAATTTTTCGTAGTTGATTTTTGATCTCGGTTTTCTTAGAATCTTCATTCTGAAACAATTGCTATTTTCTATTTTACTGAGTATGACGCATTTATTCAATATTAAAAAGAGTACAAACCGGGTAACGAATTTTAAACTGCTTAGTTTAATTAAATTGGGAAATTGGAACCTTTGGTTTATCAACTAAGTTGAAAATTATCGTCGACCACTCAACCAAAATACAATTTTAACACACCCTAAGCGCGTTTCGCCAACTATGTTTGCATCATCAGGAGTTGATGATAGTCTAAGCGCGTAGGGTGTGATAATTGTGTTTTGGTTGAGTGGTCGACGATAGTTTTCAGCTTAGTTTAATTAATTTTAAAATATATAAAAGTATCAGTCATATCGTTCTCATTAAATGTCTCTATGTGCGCGATAAAAAATAATGAAAGGATTTTGAGATATTGGCCGCCGAAGGTGGAGATTTTTTAAACGTCGAAAATCTTATTTGGCCTGTTTATATATTGCAATAATAATATTTCAATTATTATTACTTTAGATTTTTAACTTTTATTTTATTTATTATAAAATTTTTATAATTTTGACCTTGATTTGATTTAATTTTAGGTAAATGTTTTTGTTAATTTGTAGATGTAATTTGTTATATAATTTTTAAATATAATTTGTTACTATCGCCACGACTATGCTCAAATTGCTGTTATATATCCTTAAATCTTTTTTATCTCAGGGATCTTTTTATTGTGAGTTCAAGTTCTTAGAGCTCCCTTTTAACCTATACTACTGATATTCCCTGTACTTTTCAAGAAAATAAAATGTTGGTTCAACAATTAGTTGAGTTTATTTTAATAGAGAATATAGAAAAACATGAACTTGCACTCACACACATTCATTCAATGATATCTTATTTCTAAAAATGATTTGAAATTTGGCGCAATAAATTTTTTTTAAAAACTAAGGTTGGCACACCGATTTACTAAGACAGTGACTAATCTGTCTGCCTTAACCACAAAAGCACGTGTCCCACACGTTATTTTTAGTATGAAGCACGTTGTAAGTGATATAATGAGTTTATACCTTCAACTATTGGTGTTTCTTCTTCTTCTAACTCGTACAACCAGTGATATGTTATAACTAGACTTCTAGTGATGTGATGTTTCCAATTTTTGTTGATTCTTCAGGTGATATATGCTCGGTTGAGCAAATTGTTCAGAACACAATCCTCAGGATACACAAAATAATACCAATACCTTCCAGGCAAGTTTTTGTTTGAATATTATTTGATATTATCCACTTACTAATTATTAAACAAAGTCGCAGTTATAATTAGACTTCCAGAATATAAATGCTTTTTATTTTATTAACTTTTTCTTGTAAAATTTGCTGAACGCGATGGCGGTATCCAAAATTAGTTTAGACTCCACCGCTCAAACGGTCAAAAACCACAGGATGAGATCTTTTTTTTAAACAAGAAAAACCGACTTGGCCACGTCCCCAAACGGCCAACAATAAAAAACTGTAAAATATACGGGTTATCCCATTTAAAAGTAAACATGTTGTTCGTATATCTCAGAAACTGTACATTTGGCAACGTTGAAAATATAAAGTGTAAAATCGCTGGTCCATTTAATATACATAACAAAAATTTTGTTATTGTATGTGTCAAAGATATTTTCATGTTTTAATACTTTACGCGATAAATGAGAATATATACAACACGTTTAATTATATTTTACTCTCCGGAGGCACCTTATTTAATTTTGTCTCTAATAACAATTAACAGCAGCATTAACAAACCTTTGACATTAGAGTTTTATTTACTTCTTCAATACTATCTTCACTGACTATAATTTCTTCATGTTCTTGTTCCTTTAATATTTCTTCTAAACTATCGTCAAACATTTTCTGATATTCCGCATGTTCATCTTTAAGATTAATTTTATCCTTTTTAATCAACAGTTTAACATATGTATTAGAATATTTTTGATACGCGCGGATTTTTTTTATATGTTTCCAAGCTTCTAGACTCGTTAGAATTGTTTCTTTGTACCTTTTACTTTCCTTAAAGTATTTATTTCTTGTTTTTTTAATCTCGTTTGCAAGGTTTACAGAGTCGCCGTGTTCGTATCGTCTGATTCTTAAACCTTGTAGATGATCCTTAAACAAATAAAAATTGATTAGTACATTCAAGCATAAGTCGATAGATTTACACAAATACTATAAGATTTTCCCATGGAAAAAAGTTCTAAAAAAAGGTCTTGTAAACGATTTTCCGTTTGTAAAAAAAGTGGTTTATTTTTATTATCGCCATTGCGCTCTTGATTTATTTACATGCATGAATACACGGAGAATGGAAATTTTACATCTCCCAGAATTGCAACAATAAAGTTGCAGAAAAATAGGGTCTAAAAAAGTTACAGTCCCAAGATTTAAATTATAAAAAATATCATAAATATTAATAAAAAATATCGAACGGACATTTTCTACCGCCCGCAGCTACATTCAGCTGCATTCTGTGACTCGGACGAACATACAAATTCGAATCCTTTTTGAGGATCCGAGGACGGTGATTCGAATCCTTTGAAAAAAAAGGATTTGTGATCCGGATTCGCCGAAGAAATCCTAAAGGATTCGTATTCGAATCACCAATGTTAAGTTCGGATCCTTTTACAGACCGGCGCGATAAGCCGACTCAAGTAGGGATAGGATAATCGGATGAATTTTCGTAGTCGGATTCTTTGTATTCAAATGAAACTAATAATCGGATGATCATTTGAATGATATCACTTGAATGTTTATTTGACCGGTTTCTGTGGACCTATGCCACGGTTACCCAATTATTTTAAAGTCAGCACAATTTTTAAAGGAAATATTTTTTTATCTATACTAACCCATTAGTGAGTTGAACTGATTAATTGTGTATAAAGGAGAAAACCCGCAGCATCTCCGTTATCTTGTTTATAGCAAAAAAAAAATTTCACGCTTTTGGGGGTGGTTTCTGGCTGTTTGAGGGTTAGAGTCGGCTTGGGGAGAAGATCCAACATTATGGGAGATGACTAGGGTTTTCTCGTTTATAGCAAAATACAAATTTTTCATCCTTTCGGGGGTGATTTTTGGCCGTTTGAGGGGTGGGGTCAACTTTAAAAGAATTGCTATGTTAATTTTGATGATTAGGAATCATACAATCTTACATATTACATGATTACATGGTATTACACTGACATGATCCGTGATTCGTGATCCGAAAAATGGATTCGAATCAAGTGATTTTTTTTAGTTCAGTATCCTCAAAAATTGGAGATGTGGGTTTTCTCGTTTGTAGCGAAAAACAATTTTTTCACCTTTTCGGTGGTGATTTTTGGCCGTTTGAGGGAATCAAAGAAATGTAACCACCGCCAACGTGTTCAGCATCCTCGAAAACGGGGGTTACATTAGTTTTGCCGGTGAAAGACGCGATTCTTGAAGGTTCCTAGTATATACGAGTGTTTTAGTATATTTTGTTGGTGTATGTTTAGTTTTAGGGGATGCACAAACTTTTATCATGATAACTTTTTGTCGAAAAACCCTTAATAAAAAATTTCCCATATCGTGCGTACTTTGGGGATGACACTGTATAATGACATTTCCGAGTAAGTCCCTCTTCTCTCGAAAACACTACTTAATATATAAAAATACATTTTACATATAAGCAAAAAACTAAAAAGCTCCAATCCAAAATTTACTTTGTATTACTTACTTTTAAATTTTGTGTTATATTTTCCTTTTCCATCGACTTGTACTCATTAAAAGCCGATTTCAGTTTTTCAGCAAAAACATCCTCAGCGCTAAATAATGGATGGTGATGAAATTTTAAATGAGACAAGTAGACGTTCAAAATATTTTCTTTCACTACTACAAGCTCCGTTAGATCTGTTTTCATATCTGCAGATGATCGAACGTAGTTAGTGAGATCTGGGTCGTTCAGTGAATAATTGGAGGGCCGAAGAGATAAAGGTACAACAGGATTTTTTAGAAGATTTAAGTGTCCTTCCGTGTCGAACCATCTCCTAGACATATAAAAACTTACTCTTAGATTTTTTTTTAATGGAACGGTCGGCAATAATAATTTAGTCGATCTAGTTTTGAAAACGAAGTCGCTCTTTTCGATAATAATTTTTTTGTGACTACACAGATTCGAGGTCCCTCTTTAGCGTGATCACTATATGGAAGCTAATGGAGGTATAGAGAGGGGGATTCACATGTAAAGATATGGGAAATCGGTTTTATTCGAATGGAAACGATCTATAGTGATAAAATGAAAGGCTCGCGAAAACGCATAAAACAGGAAACTCCTATAGTTACAAAGTTGCAAAATGTTGATATATAAAAATAACATAGATCTACAGACAAAATACATAATTAATGGCACACTGTTTGAATGCCTCCAAGGAATTAGTAAAAAGATGAAGTTCTGATGCATTAGATTCCCTTAACATTATTGACAATGGACTATTAAATCTATAATTGGTAGAATGTGAGTTCTCTACGAAAACAGTTTTATCATCCCTTGTTACTTTATGCTTAACTCTCAGGCCAACTAAAGAGAGAAGTTCTGGGGAATTAAATTGACCTGACAGTAATTTAGATAGAAATATTAGGTCAGCTTGTGTCCGCCTGTGTTCCAATGTAGTTAGGTGTAGTGTGGAACGAATATCAGTATAGTTATGTCGCTGGTCTATTTGAAAGCCCATTTTGTAGGCAGCACTACGCAAACATTTATTTTGGACCCTTTCCAGTAACGTTTTGTACACTGAGTAAGAGGAACACCATACAATGGAAGCATATTCTAAGCGTGACCTTACTAATGAACAATATAGAATTTTCTTTGTAATATACAGGGTGGTCCAAACCTCTGTCGTCGGAGGATTACGTCGTTGTGGTAAGACATAAAATTTTCAAATTTTGTGTGAGCTAGTACAGTCACTGGATGCAAATTTTGAAAATAGTTTCGATTATACAGGGTGTTCTAAAAACTCATGGTAACACAAACTTACATTTTTTTAAATGGAACATACTATATTGTATTCAAGAATCGAAAAGATCCCACCGAGAGCGTTAAAAAAATATAGCATGTTAATATATTATATGGGTGTTTCAAAAAGATATGGCCAATTATTAGCAAAAATGACCCCATCTTTAATACTCTGTAAAACCAAACAAAAGAAGTCATTACTGGACCTACCTGTCATCGATAGAAGAAAATCGCTGTTCTAATATGTTTCTGCAAGAATAAGAAAGTCTTGGTATATCTTCGTGTGTTGATTCTGATGTTCCTAATTTCTTATTTTCGTCAATAGGTTTTCTTCTACGAATAAAAATTTTAAAAAAAAATAACCTTTCACAGTTTTCCAAACAATAGGTAATTGGACAATGAAGAATGAAGAAGCAACTTTTGATTTTTACCCTACAATACACTCTGTTAAAAATAAAAAAATACCGTACAAATTATTGTTTTTTGGTACGTCTAATAGTTTCCGAGATATTTAATTTGTTAACTAGGCGTGCGACGAGGCGGAGTCATCAGCCTCTGTGACGTCACTTTACAACAGTCGGTCAATGCGTGCTCAGTTTCCGACCTGTGTGTACGAAGTTTGCGTCGAAAATTGATAAAAATGTCGAATGCAGAAACTAGAAAATCGTGTATTATGCCAAAGTGTTGAAATACAACTACTAATGCACCCGAAAAGATAATTTTATTGTTCCTTTCGAACCTAAAACTCGAAAGAAATGAATTAGTAGCGAGTCTGAATCGGAAAAAACCATGAAAAATGGACCAAAATTTATTCGGATCGATGCCCCCTTCCCGTTTTCGAGGATGCTGAACACGACGGCGGTATCAGAATTTCTCTTTTCGTTAGCCGAACCCCTAAAACGGCCAAAAACTACCCCCTAATGGGATTAAACGGGCAGCACATCATTTCCCTGTAAAAAACGTCTTTCCCTCCGTTTTAGAGGATGTTAAGCACGGTAGTGGTGTTGAAGATTACTTCTGACCCTCACCGACCCCTCCACCGGCCTATACTCACCCATACCATGGATGTTTTTTTTTCTTTAACAGCGGCAAAATGCCTGTTTCCCCGTTTTCGAGCCCCTTTTTTACATGGACATGATGTGCTACCCGTTTAACCCCTTTAGGGGGATAGTTTTAGGGGTTGGGCTGGCCTGATATCGCCATCGTGTTCAGCATACTCTAAAACGGGGGGGGAGGTACTCTCGATCCGGGTAAATTTTGGTCCACGTTCTTCCGACTCACACACGGCTATTAGATGAAAATCATGAAGAGAGATGATTCTCTTTTTTCAAAGCAATGAATGAGTGTACGGTGAGAACGTTGCGTTGTAAAATGACGTCACGCGAGCATGGCGCGCTCACACGAAGTATTTGAATAGGACGGAAAGTAAAAGTATCGTAACTTTAACGCTACTTGGTTGATTTAAATGAAACAAAAACAGGCGTATTTCTAAACATTTAGGCTATACGGTTATGAAGTTTCAAGTCATTTAACAGACCCAGTGATATTTTTCATTCGTAAATATCTTATGTAATAAATCTTACCCGTTTACAAATAAAAAACATTCATCTTCCGCCAAACGCATACTGAAGTCCAATTTTTCTGGTAAAACGTAATAAATTAATTGTTCATCGGTTTTCTCTAAACTGTTTTGATCCTGAAAATAAAAGTAAAATCCAAAAATTTTTATTAATAACCAACCCATCCGTCTCTATGGGGCCACTTAAGAAATTTAGAAATTAAAGGAAGAAAATTTTCAGCTTTTTTTTCAGAAATTAAGTTTTCTAAAGAAGCAATGGAATGATTTGCCAAAAATAATGATTTAGACTATTTTCCTCGACTTAATTTCCACCAATCACAAACGCGCAATTTTGAATTACAAATGGTTTCTAGATGAAAAAACTGTATGACAGCTCCTGTCAGTAGTTTTTTCGAGTTTACACGCGGCAAAACTTGACAGCTGTTGTCACCAAAAATTACAATAGGGAAAAATCATGAACCGGCAGATGGCGCTGCGAATGACATAATGTCGGATTGAGGGGTGAACAACAAATATTCTGTCATTTCATCACTTTAAAAATCACAGTTTTTATAAGAGTTGTTTTTTAGTATTCTCAGAGATTTAAGTTTATTTTTATTCATTGTACAATTGGATTGAAGGTTGATTTTCGAATTTCAATTGTTTTTAGAGTTACTGTCATTGGATTTTTATGATAATGTCTGTAAAAGTTGAAATATCAATGTCGGACATTCTGGATTATGTGGGTGAACGTGTTAGGCCAATAAGGAAGGTGAAGAAGTTTTTAAGGCTTGTCACTTTATTTTATGTAGAACTGACGGCTCCAATGAGAAAATCATCAAAAGCATATGAACAATTTTACAATCCCCCACATGAAATCACCATAAAACTGAATGATACCTGGATTTGTCAATGTTCCTGTAAAGCAGGATTAGGCCCTAATCATTAGGGGGATATTGCAAACATATCATTGCTACAATGATATATGTCAACAGGTTAGTAATTATTGAAAATAATATTATTTTCAAACTGCATCTCCTGTTCAACTTGACTCTTTCATGTTTTAGATTTGAGATGTTGGAACCAGCGAGTTGCACAGATTTGACACAAAAATGGGGGAAAGAAAAAATATTTCAATAAGATGATACATGTTTATTGTTTAAATAAATAATAATAATAAATTTAGAGTACATCTTTCATCATGTTCACTTGATAATTCTACCCCCACTTGCTCATCTCCATGTTGTTCGGCCTGCATTTCATTTTCATTTGCCTAAGCCTGAAATGATATAATGAAAGTTATTATTTTCTGAGTTCTTTCTCACCTACTCTTTGGTTACTTCTTTCTTAATTCCTTAGTGTTTGAGCACTGGAAGGTTCTGGCTAGGAAGAGATCCATTTTTCAAACGCTTTCTCTGTGTTGTTGAAGTCATTGTATTGTAAAATTACAAATAAATTCAAAGAATGTGATAGCAAATGACAAGGAGAATTGAAAATTATATGTGGAAGTCTCCGCAAGAACCTTCATCAAACTTACCACTAAAAAAATCGTCTTTTACAAACTGCTTGCTGCAAACAAACATATACTTTGTTATAGGTTTTCCTATCTTCAAGATTATCTTCCATTTCTTGATTTCTTTGGTATTCAAAGGAAAGATATGACCGAATTGCCATATGTAGAGCATTGTGGAACACAGCACATTTTTCGTGATCTTATCTCCATATCGCGTTTTATAATCCTCTACATTTTTAGGTCGTTCGTTGTATGGTTTATTCACAATAAGTCTTCACAAAACACCTTCCAAATATACCGCTTTTAATGGACAAATAACTTAAAATAAATTCGAACTTCACATTACGCCCAAACAAAGTTTATTGATCACCCCTCGAGTTCAAATTATCGATGATAGATGTCGCCCACTCCGTGATTCTTCCCTATACCTTTGATAATAAGTAATTAGGGTCTTCTAGGACACCAGATAACGACGCTAAACAATTTTTCTGATTTTATTGTCACTCAATTTTGTAATATTGTTTTTAAACAGTGCTAGTCAGCTCATGTAGTGAAAATGAGTCGCTTTGGAAGTGATTCTATGACTAATATTGATCTGGCGATTGAGAAAAGTGTACCGTACAATACCATTAAAATCCATATGTCAATATGGAAACAGTTTACGGAATTCTGCAAGGCAAATAAATACGAGCTTTTGGAAACTACAAGTTTAGAGCAACTAAACCTAATCCTGAAAGATTGGGCGTGGAATATGAAGAAAGAAAACGGTGAAAATTACAAAGAACTAGTTGTGAAGACAATGTGGAACATCGTTGCAAAAAAAATGCAATAGATGTATTTTATGAAGTGGAAAATAATTTTTGATCCATTTAAAGATAGTATCTTCAAGTCTAGCGGGGAAGCTAGTAATGCGAAACGAAGAAATTTGCAGATGTGCGCCACTAACAGGAAATTGAGCTCTGCTTCATTAAAATTAGAAGAATACTACACAATGGTTTTATTATGGGGTAAAGACACTCTGGCGGGACTCCAGACAAAATTTTACTATATCGTTTCAGTAGAACTTGCCTGGCTAGGTGGAGAAGCAGTCAATTGCAGAGTTCATTATTTTAAAGAGGAAGTGGATAATTCTGGGATTTAAACAGGTAGATAACATAGTTATATATTTTTTAAAATAACTGATTTTCAAAAATCCTACTTTTTAGGAACAAAACGGTCCAATGTGAATAAAAAAAAATGGCCGATAGTAAATGGCTGGTCCCCAACACGAAGAACTCTAACTTTTGTCCAGTCCGTCTTTTTAAAATTCTAATGGTTAAACGTTCATCTAAAATAACAACTGATAGATTATTCTTAACAGTAAACCCATCATGGATCAAAGAACAATCCAGTGGATGGTAGAAGAACACTCCAGTGGGAAGAAACGAACTTTCGAAATGGACTAAAGAAGAAGAAGAGAAATCAAGATTAAATACGAAAGAAATAAAAATAACAAACCACTCTATGCGGTCGACAGCAGTCAGTAACCTGCCTAAAGGAGGGTTGGGTGAACAACAATTAATTAAAATTACTGGCCACAGTTCAGCCAACTCAATTAAGCCTTATCTACAAATGTATAATGAGCATTATTCCAACATCATAAACACCCTTAGAAGTGACACCTCAGAACCTCCAGCTAGAAAACAGGAAACAGAAGATCTTTCAGCCACTCATCGAGCTTCTCACTCTACAGCTGGACCCATCAACAACATTAATGATTTAGCTACACCCAACGTTATCAATGAGTTAACAATGATTTCAAACAATACTCCTACTGTGTACCAAAATTGCAATTTATATTTTAATTGTACCATAAATAATTAGGTTTGTAGTATTTTGTGATTAAATATATTACCTGTTTTTCAGTTTTCAAATTAATACCTACATATTTATTATGTACGCATGTACAATAGGTAGTATGTTTTGTAAGCTATGTGTATGCAGAATAATCTGTTACTCATGAAGTAGTCTTGTCAAATACCATTCGAGCATCTAATTTTTCCTGTGAAAAAAATCGAAAAAACACAATGCAAAGTAATACTTTTTTAACAAAATACATTCGCACTCGGATTTTTGTTGCCACCAGCACTCATGCTTCTTGTTAAAAAATTACTTAGCAACGTGTTTTTTCGATTTTTTCGAAAAAATTAGATGCCCTTATGATATTACTTACGATAATCCTTCTCCTCGATTATCATGAGAGGAGAAGTGATTAGTGAAAGAGTTAAAAACAATCTTTTTACAGGATTTAAGTAATTTCAGACAATTAGTCGTAGTGTTGTAATGCTGACTCTTTTCGCTTTTGTGGGGACTTTGGGAATTTCAGTACCGTTTAACTCGATATATTAAGAATCAGACAAAATTTTGTAGTTCCCATTATCTTCATTCAAGACTTACCTCTTTTTTCTCACCGACAAAATTAAAAAATCCATTGTCGTCCCTATTATTATCCCTGTCTTTTAATTTACTTCTAACATTGTCGATTTCAGCATCTAAATGTTCGCTTTCCCTCCTCACTCTTTCAATAGGGAACCTACTTCTCGCCAAATCGGAACTATGGATTGCTTTTTCTTTAATTTTCTTCAAATGCTCGGAAATTTTTTCTTTGTAATTTTTTTGGAATTTGTTTCCACTTACAGATTGTCTGGATTCTGGCTTTACTAGGAATACGTCGTCAGATATTTCTGATATGGTTCTACAATCTGAACTACTGGGCCTATGGAAAAACAGATAAAGCGTTAAAAATTATATGATTTATTATTATAAAAATAATATAATTTGATTGCTTATGTAATTTTGTTATAGCGTTGATTTCAAATTGACTAAATTCAAGTCTTCGTGGCATGTTTATAGGTTTAATGTTTAATAATAAATGTATCCAAATTCTTTTAGTAAGAGAATTAAACACCGTAAATAACTTACCTCCTGGAATATGTTTTCGGATTTACAGAAAAAATATTCACAATGTTGCCATCGTCACTACATGTCGCGCTACTAACAGAAGTTATCGAAATTGAAGCATCAGATTTTTTCGTAATATTTTCCTTTCTATTACCCCTCATAGACCTTGTATTGTCTTTTACAGGTGATGCTAAATCTACCAGTTCAATGAGTTCTTCCTGAAATATTAATTATTTTAATTTTGTGAACGTTACAGTAATTGTAGATGTTATTAGAATTTAAAATATTTATAGATGTGCTACCATCTATGGTAAGAAGAGAGTATTGACATGAAATTTTGACTGAATCTAGTCAAGATGTCACTCTCTTCTTTTTTATCCCTTTCAGAGATTAATACAAAGTGAGTAAACCAGTAAGGAATTTTAATTTATTAGATTCGACATCCTAAGACCGGTTTCTGTCTTTCGACTTCATCAGTTAGGCTTTTCGAATCCAATAAATAAAATTCCAAACTCGTACAAGTCAATAGCTGTATCCGCTATAAGATAACATTTTTAGATGTGCTACCATCTATGGTAAGAAGAGAGTATTGACATGAAATTTTGACTGAATCTAGTCAAGATGTCACTCTCTTCTTTTTTATCCCTTTCAGAGATTAATACAAAGTGAGTAAACCAGTAAGGAATTTTAATTTATTAGATTCGACATCCTAAGACCGGTTTCTGTCTTTCGACTTCATCAGTTAGGCTTTTCGAATCCAATAAATAAAATTCCAAACTCGTACAAGTCAATAGCTATATCCGCTATAAGATAACATTTTTAGATGTTAAAAGAAGAGAGTGACATCTTGACTAGATTCAGTCAAAATTTCATGTCAATACTCTCTTCTTACCATAGATGGTAGCACATCTAAAAATGTTATCTTATAGCGGATATAGCTATTGACTTGTACGAGTTTGGAATTTTATTTATTGGATTCGAAAAGCCAAACTGATGAAGTCGAAAGACAGAAACCGGTCTTAGGATGTCGAATCTAATAAATTAAAATTCCTTACTGGTTTACTCACTTTGTATTAATCTCTGAAAGGGATAAAAAAGAAGAGAGTGACATCTTGACTAGATTCAGTCAAAATTTCATGTCAATACTCTCTTCTTACCATAGATGGTAGCACATCTAAAAATGTTATCTTATAGCGGATATAGCTATTGACTTGTACGAGTTTGGAATTTTATTTATTGGATTCGAAAATCCTAACTGATGAAGTCGAAAGACAGAAACCGGTCTTAGGATGTCGAATCTAATAAATTACTGGTTTACTTAAAACATTTAGTTATGACATCATATCAAAAGTGGCCTTATTTACAGCTACAAATAGAAAAGTGGGTGATATTATTATAAAAAAACACGGTACATGAAAAAGTATCCTTGATATAAAGAAAAAAATCACTGTGTGACGTATTACCCTGTTAGTTGTTAATAGCGGACATATTGGACTGATACAAAATTGATTCTGCGTTAACCAAATTTTAATTTTTTTGAATTTTTTTTTGTAGACTCTCGGTCCATTTATATCCTCAAAAATGGCAGAAACATTTTTTTCGGTAATTTTGATATTGCCAATCATTTCTTATACAAAATTCATTTTGCGTAGACCAAATTTTACTTTTTTTTTTGTAGATTGTAGGTCCATTTATATCAACAAACCCAAAATATTAAACTTTTATATATATATATATATATATATATAACCCTAACAGCCGACGACGTTGCCCCCCCCCCCCCAACAAATCTCTGGGCTGAAGCCGCTCTTGGTAGAGTGTGTCTATATTATAAATATGCACACAGTTAAATTATAATAATTTTAAATTAAATTAAATTAATTTAAATTAAATACAGGAAGCCTTAAAATTTAAAAAAAACTAGCGATTATCATGAGGAGATGACTGCAGAGGTGTTTGAAAAATGGTTTGAAGGTAAGTATCATTCTACTTTTTGAACCTGGGTCTGTCATCGTCATGGATAATGCCCCCTATCATAGTCGGCATTTAGAACAATTATCGAAACAATCATGGAAAAAAGCTGAAATTCAACAATGGTTAATAGACAAAAACATCCATTATAACAAAGATAGTCTAATGTCGGAATTACTACAGATTACAAAACTACATGTTTATAAATATAAAAAATTCGCAGTTGACGAAATGGCGTTAAGTCGTGGAATGAAAGTTATAAGATTACCTCCTTACCAATGCCAATTTCTGGACCCACCTAAAAGGACAAGTAGCACGAAAAAACAGAACATTTAAAATGGCGGATGTACAAAATTACCTTAAAGAAGCCATTCAAAGCGTCACTGCAGAAAACTGGAAGAAATACATCAAGCTCGTTCTGAAAGAAGAACAAAAAATGTGGGACATAGACCAACGGATTGACCAAAATATTAAACCAGTCATTATCAACTTTGATGACGATAGCGGTATCGATACTGCATCTGACAAATCTGAGGTGGAAGATTAGACGAAGGGTATGTATAAAATAAAAAAAAAATGCTTTTAGTTTATTGTAAAAATAATTAACTATTATTTGGGTTAGTCCATAAATTAATAAGCACGCCACTGCCTTCAATATGCCAAGGGCCAATAAAACTCTCAATTATTTTTGGTTCTAATTTTATAAATAAAATTATGTAAATAGTCTTCATGTTTGATTTCCAAACGATACTTAAAAAGTTTAGGGCTGTCTACAACCTGTTTTATATCTTCTATAACGACGTATACATTGAACTTTAACAAACTAATGCGTGACCCTGTATGTAGACTGTATATTTATATAAAACTTAAGTCAATATTTTTGTTGGAATATCCAGTGAAATTTTGCACACGATAGATTCCTTTAGAAACATCCTCTCGAAATTGTATACCAAACTTGAAATATAAAATTTATTCTAGGGGTGAGTAAACCAATATTAACTGGTCATGAAATATCTAAAAAGAAGGTGCACAGATTTTTTTTCTAAAAACCCTTTTTTTACCTCCTACAGAAGCCCAGAGTGTGAAGATTTGATAGTTTGATGGTCTAAAAAACATCTATCGATAAAAATACAATTTCAAAGACAAGGGCATTTTACCTATCGTATCCTTTTTATGTGTCTCTACATACATACATACATTTATGCATACAAAGAAAAAACAGTTGGTGGGTTTTAACCCTGTATCTAGTAAGGCTAAAGAAATAGATATTCCATAAAGATTTTTTCTTTTATCTTTTACCTTCTAAAACCTCTTCATTCCCACGTTAGACACTCTGTACCGGCTTTTACATCGTTTATAAAGTAAAATACAAACAAAAACTCGAAATTAATTAATATCTGAGTCAGTTGATGGCTAAATTAAAATTTTCATTTTCTAAACATCCCAGCATGCGCCTCCAGCTTTTAGGGATACAAAATTTCCACATTGTAATGAAAAACAAAAAGGGTTAAACAGGTGCAAAATTATTTTAAGTCTAGAAACTATCGTAAGCAAAACTTGTTGATACTAAATCACTACAAAAAGCACATCAATAACAACGGTGACTGTTTATCTATAATAATATTTAACACAATCGTTAAAAGAACTAACACTACTTCAATTATTTTTTAACGTTTTACTAACTTTTGAACTATTCATATTGCCCACCATAAACAAGGATTAAACTTTCATTTGTTTGTATTCATTTGTCTGAGCGTTGCTATGGCAGTTAACATATCGCTAGCCAGAAGTAGTAAAAAGAAGAGTGGGGCAAAATTTAGTACAGAGGGATATGCTATCTTGTAAACCGTGAAAGGGGAAAAAGGTGCATATTTGAGCATAAGAATAAAATTTTCAATAGTTCTCGAGTTATAAACGGAAAAGAAATAATGTTCATGGTCCTGTTTCGCGCCTAGTACCTACTTTAATTTTTAAATAAACGCTGAAGGTACTGTTTAGATAAAATGATGCACGATTTAATGAAGTATGTCAAATTCATAATTAAAATTTATTTATTTCAAATTCGGAGCTGTCATTATGTAATATCATTTTTATTGATAAAAGAGTTACTGTACTTTGTTATATGACTAATAAAACCAGAATTGATTATACAACCAGAATCGATTATCCAACTAGTAGTAACAGAGTCAGAATAATTTAAATAAATCTGTAACTTTTACCTCAGCCGTGGAACTTGACTCTTGTGAATTAACAACATACTGAAAAGAATTATTAGAATGTTCTTTTCTTCTTTAAATTCAGGACACTATATGGCTCAATAACTACTTGCTTTTTACAGTGATCAAAATATCACTTCTTCAAATCTTAAATTCACCTTGAATTATTCTAAAGTCAATTTTATCATCAATATTAAATCGAAAAGTTTTTGAATAACAGATAAAGTTATTGCCAAGTACTGGTCTGTAGTTTTATAATTAGGATATTTAATTTGTAATCGCCTATTAATTTAATATAAAATGCAACAACTGACAGCTTTATAAACATATGGCACAAACGCCATAGCACAACTTAGATAAATACACAGCTTAGAAAACTCAACCCTTCATTGAAAGTCAAAATCCATGACCTTGAAGACGTCATTCCATTGTAAAAGTCAGGGCTGGATTCGAAATAATGAGGCCTAGTAATGAAATTTTTTTATTGGCCCATATGAAACTGTACGACCATATTTCCAAAATTTTCTGGCTTCATTATTAAAGGGGACCTGGAAAATTAAATTTAAATGTATGAATCATGACGTATTATGAACCGTGACGTAGACCAATGATCTAATTTCAGTTGCCACATTTCTATCGTTTTTTCCCGCTTGCATCAACTTTTTCTAATTAATAGAAAGAGCGAAATAGATAATTCAAGAGTAGTCGTAGCTAACACTAGACTTCTTTTAACAGAAACATACGACTATTAATCATGTTTGTGGATTCCCGAAAAAGGTAGCGTTACAAGATGTTAAACTCTAAATTTATATTTGTAGGCAAAAAACCAAAGAAAGTTTATAAAATATTACTAAAAATGTCCTTAATAATTTAATAGGTATCAGAGATAAAAAATAATGTCCATTGTACCCTATTAATGTGTGCAATTATAAGTATTATAATTAAAGGATTAAAAAAATTAAAAACTGTTAAGTACGTTTCAAGTCGAGATATTTGAAACTCAAAAGCTGAACCTTCAAAGTAAAATTATTTTCTCCACGGCCACTACTGAATGTAGTTATTCTGAAACAACTTATAATAACAGAAAAGAAATATTCTCGCTCTGGAGATTGAAAGAAAATTTTGAAACATTTGTCTGTTATGTATTTTATACGCATTCCATCACTCGTGTCTAATTCTCGTTCCAACCTTGTTACAGAATATACTATACTAATCTTTTTCTCGGAACCTTTTTGTAGAAAGTACAACAGGGATTAAGAACCAACTAGACACTTACCTGAATCAGCTGACGGCCGTGAGATTTGGATATAAATATAACCTCATTTATTTCTAATATTATTCCTGTTTATCTTTAAACTTAAACAAATATTTACACTAAAATGACACAAATAGTCAAGAAATAAAAAATTTACACTGCAAAGATTAATTCAGAATTTCACATTCGACAATAACAAATAAGTAATCAACTTACGTCGAACTGGTGACTGGTGTAAGCATGTGCTAAGAGAAGTTACAGAAATTACAAGATCGACGAAATTAATCGCATGAGATCGCCACGCCATTGGTTAGATTTATCCGGGAGATTTAATACTAATTATTCTTTAAATTGCAATTTCTCTGGAAACTTGTAATTAGATGATGAGATATTTTTACCTAGAAATACTTAATCCCCTTCTTTACCGTTCCTGCATAAATTAATTTAGAATTTCCGACCTAGTGGTAAGCCTCATTGCAACTTGCACTATTAACATAAACCTATTTATTAAGCCAATATTTATAAGGGTTCCAAATTCAAGACGATGAAAAGTGCAAAAATACTGCAATGACTTAAATCTATTAATCAAAAACTAAATGTGTATATTAATATCTAAAATTGAAGAAACCCTCTACATACATTTTTCTTGGCATATTATTTTTATAGGGTCCAATATTTGAAATTAAAAATATATGTTATCCCTCAAAGTTGCTTGTGGTGTTCACCCCACTGCGGCGAAGCCCAAAAGGAGGGTTATGTGTTTGACCTGTATGTATGTGGGTGTGGGTATGTATGTATGTTCGACTCTACGTTCCCTCGTAACTACTAAACGGCTGAACCGATTTCGATGAATTTTACTTAGTTAGATTCGTCGTGATACCGTAAGTGACACTTGGTATATTGAAATTATGAACATTCAAAATGGCAAATTGTTGGGAAAAAATTAGGCATCCTGATTCAACATAATTGTGAACTTAAAACCAGAACATAAAAAAAGTAATTAAAAAAACAAAAATCCCGACAAATTTAAAAAAAAAATATAAAGCAACTAAGAGTATTGTTTATAAAAATGTCTAAATATGCTAGTCAATCACACTAAAATTAAAATAATTAAAATCGTATTTACACATTCACATTTACATATTTAAATTGAGTACATATACAATGGACACAGTACATTACTTATAAAATCATGCTAAAGTACATACTGCTAAAATACAAATGTAAGAAATTCCACATTACTATAAAAAACATTTTCTATTAAAACAACTCGACTTCAAATACATCACCTATATTTTATTACATTATTGCATGGCATTTTTGAAGAGCTTTTTGCTGATATAAGGTTAGTGGGTTTATTTTGTAAAACTTGCGAGATTTATTGCAAAATAAGAAATGTTGACTGTTTATTCGAGAAAAAAAAGGGATCGTAAAATTTGATAGATTCATACAAATTTGGAAAGAAAATATTTTTGTCTTATAACAAATGCTCGAATAGGTCACCGTCACCATCATGTTCCAAACAAAAATCACTCAGTCGCCTAGGTATATAATGACGTTTCTCCACGGCCACTACTGAATGTAGTTATTCTGAAACCACTTATAATAACAGAAAAGAAACATTCTCACTCTTGAGATTGAAAGAAAATTCTGAAACATTTGTCTCTTATGTATTTTATATGTATTACATTCTATAACTAGAGATAGAATCTGTATTCCGTGATTGTTTACAAAAATAAGGTTTGCCGTGAATGTCAAATTAACTGTCAGTATTAGTTGACGTGGTCTTAATATTGGTTTGTAAAAACTTTTAATTTATTAAAAAGGAGAAGAAAATCAAACGATTCAGATGTAGAATTTGAAAATACTCCTCCAGAAATAAAAAAATATGCCGATAATATAACTCAAAATTTGCTACCGCAAAAATCCAAGCTTGAATATAAAAATACTACCTACATAATGTTGAGAGAAACAGGTTTCATTTTACTAAATTTAATTTCTACTTTTTGTGGCCGTGGAGAAAGTACAGTCTGTTACTCTGTTGGAATGAAAATCTGACACTCGTGGTTCCTCACGCTCGCGTTCGGAATCATCCACTCGTGTCGAATTCTCATTCCAACCTTGTCACAGAATATACTATTCTATAGCTGTCAGAAAAGAAAACATTGTTGTATTATTATTGTATACCTGCGCACCTGTACTGTCAATTCCATGAAATAGTGTCTGTGACTTGGA
The DNA here is from genome assembly GCA_949320105.2 of Crepidodera aurea. Classification (NCBI taxonomy): domain Eukaryota; kingdom Metazoa; phylum Arthropoda; class Insecta; order Coleoptera; family Chrysomelidae; genus Crepidodera; species Crepidodera aurea. The sequence continues at coordinate 68,898,614 of OX439472.1, read as the reverse complement.
CCCCTCAAAGTACGTTTTCGAGGATGCTAAACACGATGGCGTGGGTTAAAATTCTTTTCGAGTTGGCCCCACCATCCACACAGACAGAAAGCAACCAAACTACCCCCGGGGGGGACATGCAACATCACCATCGCGTTCAGTATCCTAGAAAACGGGGGTTACTTTTTGTGTTATACGGTTGGTGATATGAATCAACAAATGACATGAATTGACATTTGTCTATTGAAATTAAATCTCAAATCTGTCAAATTTTAAAAATTCACCAACAGTGCTACCAACTTATTTTTTTTAAAGCAAACTTCTCTATAATATGCAAAGTATAAATTTATTAAAAAATTAATAAAATGGTAAAATATAAAAAGTATTACAGTGCGGATCATAAGTGTTACCCCCCCTATCTAACTCGTTACTGGACTCTTGTTATGAAAATCGCCGAGACAGGTCGACTTTTGATTTCTACAATGTACATTTTTGTATGAATAGTTTACCCCTAATTTCATCCCTTACTGGAGGGGAGCAACCCTTTCGAAAAATTTAAATAGCATGGGGTGGTGAGTGGTAGTTCATTTTAAAGGGGGGTTTATTCTCCATTGAACCGTGCAAAAAATTTCAAATTTGCTTCATTACGTGTTGAGTAATAAGGTGAGGATCGTAAGAGTTCCCCCCCCCCCCCTATTTAACTCGTTACTGGACTCTTGTTAGGAAAATCGCCGAGACAAGTCGACTTTTGATTTCTACAATGTACATTTTTGTATGAATAGTTTACCCCTAATTTCATCCCTTACTGGAGGGGAGCAACCCTTTCGAAAAATTTTAATAGCATGGGGTGGTAGCTCATTTGAAAGGGGGTTTTATTCTCTATTCAACCGTGTCTTTTTTTTTATTTTTTTTATTTGTTACTATTATTTTTATTTTATTTTTTTAATTTTTTTTTTTGCAAAATGTCAAAGGTGACACTAAAAATAGACTTTATTTTTGCCAGGAGGTCAACGGGGAACATTTTGAACATTTATTGTAACTGTAATTGTAGTTTAGTTGCCTTCCTGTTTGTGGTGTTTTGTTATTTTTAAACATTAATAACTCATCACGTAATAAAGCAAATTTAAAATTTTTTGCACGGTTGAATGGAGAATAAACCCTCCTTTCAAATGAGCTATCACTCACCACCCCATGCTATTTAAATTTTTCGAAAGGGTTGCTCCCCTCCAGTAAAGGATGAAATTGGGGGTAAACTATTCATACAAAAATGTACATTGTAGAAATCAAAAGTCAACCTGTCTCGGCGATTTTCCTAACAAGAGTCCAGTAACGAGTTAGATAGGGGGGTAACACTTATGATCTGCACTGTATAAGCAACTTATTTCATATGGCTGTTATGAAATGCGTTGCTTAATGTACTATTGTGTTTATCGTGGTTTTTCCAACTCACAGAATGCACTAACGCTGCAGACACACACAACGATTTTTGGACGACATGATATTTTGCCGTCCACGGATTCCTTTGATATTTTGCCGTCGACGGCAAAATATCGTGCTGTGCTGTGTGAAAAGTCCCATTCATTTCTTCACGCCACTAAAGTAATGTGGACATCACGACTTTTTACCGTACGTCCAAAATCGTTGTGTGTGTCTCGTTGAAGCATCAATTCGCACGACGCGACGCACAGTGGGACGAAACGCAAAAGCCACTGTCGCATTCAAATTATTCTACACCTCGCATAGTTCCCTATCGATCCCTCATTTGGGATTTTTGATTTCGGTCTTTATTTTTCTGAAATTCGACTCCATTCGTCCACATTTGCTCCGAAAATCAGTTTTTTTTCATAAAAATGCAATTTTTGAGTCCAATTTCAGCGTTCGGGTTCTAAAACATCCTTAATTCTACTTTTACTTTCCTTTTATTTGACACAACTACGGCACTGAAGCGAATAAATTTGCAGGTAGAAAATCCAAACATACACCACTGTTTTGATAGGCATTACAGCGACGGTGGAAGGTTCGCGAAATCCCGCGCAAACTACCCCCTCCATAGGGAGTTTTCTAGCTATGTATTTTAATTTTTGAAAAATTGGAAACCTAATAAATTTCAGAGGCTCCTGGCATGTCAAAAATCTGTCATTACATTTTTAATTTTACCGTGTTCCGTGAATGTGACATTTATTATGTTTTTATCACACATTATTTTCCTTTTACTTCCATTACTGATCCTATCTGAAGAAGAAAGTAACTCTGTGTCACCTATAATTTTAAAACTGAAACCGATCAATATTGATCTTAATACTTACAAAGATGAATATGATTCTCTGGATAAGGTAAATTATGTAGACGATGTTAATCTGATAAAAGAAAATTTAAGAAGCAAAAAAGAAACAAAGGTTTGGGATCATTGGAGCAAGTGGTCACCATGTAGTGTTTCGTGTGGTATCGGAAAAATGACAAGATGGCGACATTGTGTTTCTAAAAGTTGTGCTCCGGGGGAAAAAGAGGCTCAAATTAAAACTTGTACTTCTGCGAATTGCTAATAATAAATTAGATTTTAGATAAATTTGCTGATATTAGTAGATATTTATAAATAAAAATGGTATATATCTAAAAGTAGTGGTGTATTTATTTAAATTTGTTTATCGCTTTTAAAAACGATTTCTCAAAAAGCAAGGCAAAAGATATTTTCGTCTTTGTCGTGGTGGTACTTTCAGAACCACTCTGCAATAACAATTTTAGTAGTAGTAAGTGCCTTACAAACATAAAATTTCTGTTTTCTTTGATACCTATCTCTACAGACTTTATAACTGCTGATGAAAATAATATAAAGTATGTCCTAAGAGTGCAACTTTAACAGACAACATCTGTGGTTCTAGATCAGATATCGACATTTTTTTCATATTAATTCTTTCAAACAAGATCTATGAAAATACTTTAGAGTTATTCTTTAAAAAATGGCGGCTTTTTCTACTACTATAATTTCAATATAAAAAATATAATATTGATACCTAGTACAGCAGCCGCCTCTTGATTTTTTGTGATTACCAACAGGCTGAACCTCCGTAAGTAGCTTCCGTTTGACGAGACTCCCAACTTTTTCCTCTGCGAAAATTCTCGATAGTGGTAGCTAATAAACTGAGCAGGTGGAAAACATGTCGATTTGGTGGGGTGCCCAAATTTTATGACTAACACTTTTGTATTTATATGTGACGATAATTTTATAATAAACTCAAAAAAACGTTTGTCCTACAAAATGCATGGTTTGATTGAAGGGTCCTCCACTGCCAACATGTCCAAATAAAGAGGTCATAAAAATTATTACTAACCAGCTGAATTTTTTCGTGCAACTTAGCAAATATTTGTATAATGAAATTGTCACATAGTCCAACATATTAAGTGGTACGTTTTCCCAGTCTTACGCTTGGAAATTGTCAATTCCACGCTAATATTTTTTTCATTAATAACTGTAGGACAAGGATAATACATGTTAAGTGCATTCTTTGTCCAAATAAAATAGTGTCCTACACAAAAATTGGTAGGTAACGCTAGTCATACAAGAATATTGAAAATAACGTATTATATCACTAGTGAGGAATGGAAACTTGAGCTTAAGAAATTTTTGTGCCACGTCCACTTTGTGACAGATGACAAGTGACAGATGACAGCCGGAACCCCGGACTTCATTTTTTACATTGTCTTCGTGCAACCTGTTTATAATTATATAATAATAGTAAACATATCTAGATGTCGCCACCTAGACTACTAACCTGACATCACAGTGTTGCCAATGTACCCTGACATCATGGGGTTACCAAACATAGCTAACCGGAGACTGAAATATACAGCCCAACGGGACTCCGCACATAGGGCTATTATCTCGCCATCCCAACTGTCAGGCATTACCACATCTTTATATTCGTGCTTGTGAGCCTTTAAAAAAGTTTTGCAACAAAGCAAAATTTGTTTCTAAAACTTTTTATTTCCTCTCTTTTCTCGCAAGACTTTTGAGTTTTCACTAAGTAAATTGCACAAAAAAACACTCCATATTCACTCATTGAGGTGAAAAGACACAAACGCACTTGACTGAAATACCTCTTTGAACGGTTATATGGGGTTGTTCCAAGGCGAGAAAAACCTGTATTTTAGCTGTTATTTCTAGCAATACATACCACTTTTTGTGTAAGACAGTAGTGAAATTGTGTTCTACACTTTATTCCCGAAAGGAAAAAATTAAATGGTTTGATAACTACCTGAGAGGCCGCTCTCAAGTAACCAAGGTGAATGGTGAAATGTCCAGTAGAAAAAATATAACCACCGGCGTTCCACAAGGCAGTATCCTAGGACCCTTGCTATTCATTCTTTGCTTAAATGACATCAATTTTGTTAAAGACTGAGAGTTCATAAATTTTTGAATATTAATAAGCTCAAATTGAATACTCTCAAAAGTCAAAAATTAATTAGGTGTTTGCCCTCCTTGTCCCCCCCCCCCCCCCCACATTAAACTAGCGAGTTAAAATTTGGACACAATGCTTGGGTCATGACTATCTATCGGAGGGAAAAAATCAAGTCTCGAAGTCACTTTCGTCCACGCGGGAAACGCGAACACGGCTCTAGGTGTGTTCCTCGCCGCGGCGAAAATCCATATACTTTCTAATCGCAATATCTCGAGAACCGCTAGACCGATTGGGACGGGTTAAAATTCAGTTTAAACGTTTTCGCGAGCACTTTATTTTATATATAGAAGTCGGTTCGACCCGAATTAAATTCAGCGAGTTACGTGCGAAAAACCGATTTCCCATATATTTACATGTTAATTTACCCCCTCCCCACCTCCCTTAGCTTTCATAAAGTGATGACGTGAAAGAGGGACCTCGAGATCACAAAAATTTTTTTTCGAATAGAACGACTCCGTTTTCAAGACCATATCTACTCCACTAATAAAAGTAACAAAATAAATACTTTTCGAAGGTTTACAAAAAATCAAGATATCTCCACCCTAAGTTTTGTAATTATTAGTATTTCCTGAAAATTTTACAAAAATCAGACTAAAACTAAAGGCTTAAAAGGTTATTTAAATTTTTCAAGTGGTTCGGTTTGCGCTTAAGATGTTAGACACAAGTTTACGTTCATCTTCAATTTGAGCTTTTCCAGGCTATCTGAATTATATTCTTCAATATTGTAGATCATTAAGTTATTCGCTCGAAGAGATTGTTGTAGTTATTATTTTCTAGCATATCAATCTCTTCCCTAAGTTTTTTGTACTTGGTTTTCCAATTGCTTTTTTGCACAGATCGCATAAAAATAGCACAGTTCTTTTCTGGATTGAAACCGCTTGAATATATCTGCCACTGAGTCCGCTACACCGTTCGGTCAGATGGAGCCAATCTCACTGGATACACTTTTCCTCAACGATAATTTTGTTGCACTTTATGCATGAACAGGACATATTATAGTAGGATAGCTGGAGCCGAAAAACTGCTTTGACCTTTGATATGGACAAGCTCGATTAATAGTATATTCTGTAACAAGGTTGGAATGAGAATTCGACACGAGTGGAGGATTCCGAACGCGAGCGAATGCGAGCGTGAGGAACCACGAGTGTCGGATTTTCATTCCAACAGAGTAACAGACTGTACTTTCTCCACGGCCACAGAAAGTAGAAATTAAATATAGTAAAATGAAACCTCAATTTCTCAACATTGTGTAGGTAGTATTTTTATATTCAAGCTTGGATTTTTGCGGTAGCAAATTTTGAGTTATATTATCGGCATATTTTTTTATTTCTGGAGGAGTATTTTCAAATTCTACATATGAACCGTTTGATTTTCTTCTCCTTTTTAATAAATTAAAAGTTTTTACAAACCAATATTAAGACCACGTCAACTAATACTGACAGTTAATTTGACATTCATGGCAAACATTATTTTTTTAAACAATTACAGAAGAAAGATTCTATCTCTAGTGATAAAATGTAATACATGTAAAATACATAAGAGACAAATGTTTTAGAATTTTCTTTTAATCTCAAGAGCGAGAATGTTTCTTTTCTGATATTATAAGTGGGTTCAGAATAACTACATTCAGTAGTGGCCGTGGAGAAAACTCATTCTATTACTAAACAGGATTACATATTCGATTTCTCCGACAGTTTCAGTGGTGCAGGACTTAGGTACGAATGCCCAAAGTTGCCATTTTCTTCTTAAACGCATTATATCGTTGTGGCATGTGAAAATTTGTATGATGGAAGATTATAAGCTACCTAATATGAATTCCAAGTCTCCGACACCTAAGTTGGTGCAAGCTTGGGGAGTGACAGGGTTAAGTTGCCAAAACTTAAAAAAAAAAACAAATCACAACTGAGATGTCGGACCAATTGACTACTGCTTTTTTATTGTATAATGAACCATGTGTGAAAATATACGACAGATAGGTTGGTGGCACATCGACTGCACATGGCAGTAAAATGGGATAATATAGACGCGCCCCTGAGCCTCGCGCAATTCACGTTTTATCATATACTTACGTATTTTATCGATAAAAACTGATAATTAACATTTTTATGTTTCATTCAATTCAATTACTCTTCTATTGTTCTATTGGAAATAAAATCACTTTTTTTTATTATTAAACACCCATAAAGGCATTTAGTATATTACAATCTGGTCAACAGTGACCAATGAGCAATTTAATTCTAACTTAATCTAATAGAGTTTGAAACTTAAAACTAAGGTATACTCATCAGCGTTCCATAGGTTCTGTAGAATGGATTGCACTAAATTTTAACGTCCACACACAAGCTCAGCTTTTGCACTAAAAATACTAAACTAACTCAAAGGGCTTGATCCTCTTAAGTCTTCTTTCTAACCCAGTATTGTCAAGGAGCTGGATAGCCTCGACATTGACATGATGATGAAGTCTTTCTTCATCACTCTTGACTAATTTCTTGATGGTCTGGTCCACAGTGTCCATTTCCAGATCCCTATGGAGGTCACTATTGCGAATGTACCAAGGGGCATCTACTATGTTGCTCAGTGCTTTGTTTTGAAATCTTTGGATGATTGCTAAGTTGCTTGCTTTGGTGCATCCCCATAGTTGTATACCATAGATCCATACAGGCTTAAGCATCTGCTTATAAAGCATAAGCTTATTATGTAGAGAGAAACAGAGTGGAGTTTCTTCCAATTAGCCAGTACATTTTTCTATATTTCAGTCCAAGTTCTTCTTTTTTCTTTTTAACATGCACTTTCTATTGGAGTTTGGCATCTAAGGTAATAGGTAATAAGTATTTTGCTGTGTTTGAATATGGAATCAGATTATTGTTTAGTCTGACTGGAACATGATCTATCCTTTTGTTTTTAAAGTTAATGTGGAGTGATCTAGTTTCATTAAGTTTAATTTTCCATCTCTTCGTCCAGTCATAGATAAGGTGGACAGCTGTTTGCAGCTTGTGGGTTGCTCCTTCATTGTTCTTTCCTACTGCTAGAATGGTACGTACTTCAGTCTGAAGGCAGCATTTATTAGGTTAGTTAGTTTAATTATTGCTTTTTGGGTAATTGTTTTAAAATTTCTCCAGTAATTAAGTCAAAACCTGGAGGTTTTTTCGGATTGATATATTTTTTTTTATTTCGGTAATTACTTCTTTGGGAGAGGTAAATTCTATTTCTTGATCAATCTGTGGCTGATATTCCAGAGTGGGTTCGTTCTTCATCTTGATCTTCATGAGGTTGAAAGATTTTTTCTAGATGATTTGCAAATCTTGTTGCTTTTTGCTCATTATTTCTAGCCCATTTACCATCTTCCAACCTGAGAGGTGGTATTCGCATTATGGGTCTTTCCAATCTCTTAGTATCTTTCCAGAGTGAATAATCAGTACTGCTGTCATCTCTGTTAATTCTCTGAGGTAAATACTAATCGATTCTTCTTTAATTTGTTGTATTTATCTTTTGAGTCTTTGGGTAGTATTGGTGAGTATAGTTTTATCTTGTGGGGCGCTAGTTAGCTGCCATTTTCTTCTAAGCTTTCTTTTTTCAGAGATTATTTCCCTTATTTCTCTAGGATAGTTGTTTCCTACCGTCCTTGTCGTAATAGCACCACTTATTTGAATGAAAAAAATACTTTAATTTGAAGTTTAACTTTACTTCAAAAGTTGTTTTCAAAAAGTAAAAAACCAATAGAAGAGTAATTGAATATGTAATCCTGTTTAGTAATAGAATGAGTTTTAATCGAGTTTGTCCATATCAAAGATCAATGCAGTTTTTCGGCTCCAGCTCTTGGACTATTAAATGTGAGAGGAATTTATGAGCCAATAACTGACTGCACGCCACTGGTGATGAAAAACGTTCTATAAAAGTATGAGTTTTTGAAGAAGTTTTTATCTTACTGTAGGTACGAGTACTAATAACTTTTTATTGGCATTTGATTTTATATTATTAACGATGACGGTTCTTAGAATTACTTTTATCATTATTTTGACTTTCTCGCTTTTTAGTGATATCGGCTGGTGTGATTTACAAGAACATCCTGTGGTACAAAATATAAAAAAAGTGTTGGATGGAAAAGTGGTATCTGAACGGTGTGTTAAAGTTTTAAGGATTTTTATTGAAAGATTGGACGATGTTGAAGACGAGGATATTTGGCCTATAAAAAGTAAATATTCGATTCGAAAGTAAAAGTTTACTATCGGGGCTCAGCCCCAAATTTAATGGGATATTTTTTTTTACTAATTTTGGGTCGCTGATCACGAATCTGTAATCAGTTTCGTGCGGTCTCGTTAAACAAAAAAGTTATGAATTTTTTAAGTAAAATATATTGTCGACTTTTCTTTAATACTTACCAGGTAAATATGTTTATATAAATATATATTGAAACCAAAAGACACGAGGTACGAGATAGGTCGGGTCTGGTCAGATTAGTGTCCGTTGTCCGTTAGTCTCTATCGGTTGTGGAAGCTGAGTTATAAATGCGTACAGACGGATAGACAGACAGACAGACAGAAGCGTTCCATAAGACAAAAAAAAAATCAATAAACATTAAGTTCAAAATAAGTTGGACAAATTGTTTTGATCGTTTTAACTTACTGGCCTATTCCTTGAAAAAGGAAGTTTTTTTATGTCGTTATCTTATCTGTAGAAAAGTAATGTATAAAAAAATATATATGAATAGCATTTCTTCATAAGTGAAAATGGAAAAATTTTACTATTGGGGCTCAGCCCCAATTTTGATGGGGTATTTTTTTTAGACTAATTTTGGGTCGCTGATCACGAATCTGCAATCAGTTTCCTGCGATCTCATCAAACAACAAAGTTATGAATTTTTTTTAAATAAAATGGTCACCTGAATAGCGGTCAGAACGTAAACACTAGTCATATTTTTCGCTGTGGCTAGGGTCCCGTCCCTCGGAACTCCAATTTTTTCCCGTCTAATAAACGCATGCGCATTGCATAACATAATAAATATATTTACTTGAAATATTACTTTGTACCTGATTAATATGAGCACACCTGAACTTATCATTTACCTGGCCTCATATTATTTTGTACCTCATTAATATGAGCACACCTGAACTTATCTCTTACCTGACCTCATATTATTTTGTACATCATTAATATGAGCACACCTGACCTTATCTCTTACCTGACCTCATTATTTTGTACCTCATTAATATGAGCACACCTGTACTTATCTCTTACCTGACCTCATATTAATTTGTACCTCATTAATATGAGCACACCTGAACTTATCTTTTACCTGACCTCATATTATTTTGTACATCATTAATATGAGCACACTTGAACTTATCTCTTATCTGACCTCATATTATTTTGTACCTCATTAATATGAGCACACCTGAACTTATCATTTACCTGACCTCATATTATTTTGTACATCATTAATATGACAACACTTAAACTTATCTCTTACCTGACCTTATATTACTTTGTACATCATTAATGACCTGACCTTATCTCTTATCTGACCTAATTATTTTGTACATCGTTAATCTGATCACACCTGACCTTATCTTATCTGATCTCACCTGATCTGTTAAATTCTGGTTTATTCAGACGTCCATTGGATATTGGTTATTTTTCAAATCGTGCAAAAAAAAAGTTAAAAAAATATTTTTTTTTGCGTCCATTCATCGTTATTTGGCCTGAAAAACGCGAAAAAATACGTATGGAACCGATCGTGTTGAGACCACTGAAATGATACAAGGATGACGCCTATTGATTTTGGGACAGGTCGGATATCTCAATACAAAAAAAATTTAACATTGAGGAATCATGATAACCAATGTTGTTTATTGAGAAATAACTAATTGTCGTCTGAATAAGCCAGATTCTATTAATTTCAAGTAATACGCAATACAGATGCGTTCATCACAGGCGAGAAAAAAATTGAGTCCCGGAAGGACGGGACGCTAGCCACAGCGAGAGTTTACGCTAATTGCAACTCAAGTGACCCTAGTATTGCCAAATGTCAGTACGTCAAATTGCTGTATGAATTTTTAGGTTATCTTTTATAATTTAGTATATTTAGCTGAAATATTACTGTGTACATCATTAATCTAACCAAACTTGACCTATCTTGTACCTTAAGTCTTTTGGTTTTAATATATATTTATATAAACCTACTTATATACATATTTTTCTGGTAAGTATTAAAGAAAAGTTGACAATTTATTTCACTTAAAAAATTCATAACTTTGTTTGTTTTTGTTTAATGAGACCGCAAGCAACTGATTGCAGATTCGTGATCAGCGACCCCAAATTAGTCTAAAAAAAAATATCTCATCAAAATTGGGGCTGAGCCCCAATAGTAAAATTTTACCGTGAAAATTATAAGTTAAAACGATCAAAACAAATTGTCCAAATTATTTTGAATGCAACTATACCTAGTTAATAGTATATTATTCAATGATTTTGGGTGGGTTATTTTATTACAAGCGGATGAAGTTGTTGTTAAATCAAATCAAGAACAAAACATTTTCAAATGCTAAAGAAACTATATACTTATTTATCTGAAATTAATTCTTATTTATAATTTATTTGCTGTTGAAATTTAAAGTTATGTTGCTGCAATTCAATAAATTAATTGTTGGATCTGCAACACCAAAATTCATATTTTGATCTGTATTTGATATAAAACTACTAGAACTAGCATATGTCGTTGGATTATTACTATTATTTTTATCAATTTGGTGTAAAATTCTATTAGAGAAATATCCACTTTAATAAATTTGATAAAGGTTTTAGTGAATGACTTTTATTGGCATCAATTTAATTTGACATTGACGTTTAAATTAGCTCGTGTCGCAGATTAAATTTTTTTTTTATTTTTAATTGAACAGCAATCAGAAAAATACAATTCTTTAAGCTATTTTGTTGGCACAGAGACAATACGTAAAAAGCTCCTTGGATTGACATGATGAGGTTTCTCCATTGAGAAAACCTCTTGCACCTTACTTCAGGTCAGCTGGTCATTTCCTTTTCAATCTTCTTTGAGGGTATTCTTGTAGGAGTGGTTGAAGGAGTGTGTTTTGATGTGACTCTAGCCTATGGTGATTAAATGAAAATGTTTAATTGATCTTGATTGGTTAAATTTAGTTGCCTTATGATTATTGGTTATTAAAACTGTTGAATTTTCATTATTCAACATTTTTTAACCAATCAAATCAATTTTACAAATATACTATTGAATTATGAAGCTCAAATTCCTGTTTGTTTTTGGTTTATTATTTGACATTAGTAGATAAAACGTATTTGTCCACGACTGTTTTAAAATGAACCCATTTTTTATTAGGTATCTCAAGTATAACATTATGTATTATACATTAAAAGGACCATTGACAGTGAATAATGATTATTTACTACTTTTTGTCACACTTCTGTCATATTTCCATTGGTAATATGTGACCCCTCCACCGGCCAATACTCTTTCCCGAAAGGGGTCAATTTTCATAAGTGGCACCCTTTTTTTCCGGACAGGGCCAATTTAGTCTCTCCCCCCAGAAGAGATTATTACTCTCAAAAAAGTGGTAGAAAACTCGATAAGCGGAGAAACCCCTAATAGAGGTTTTGAAGAGGTCGCCGAGAGTAAAAACTTTTTCTACCCTTAGATTCGGTTTCAGCGACCTTTAAAGCAGGGAGGAAAGACTAAATTGGCCCTGTCCGGAAAAAAAAGGTGTCACTTATGAAAATTGACCCCTTTCGGGGAAGAGTATTGGCCGGTGAGGGGGTTGGTGGTGGTAGGAAGCGATATCCAACATCACCACCGTGCTCAGCATCCTCGAAAATGGGTGGAAAATATGTTTTTCTACAGGGAAACGCTCCAGGTGGTGGTTTTCGGCCGTTTTGAAGGGGACGCCGAGGGTAAAAACTTTTTTTACCCTCAGATTCGGTTTCAGCGACCTCGAAAAAGACTAAATTGGCCCAGTCCGGAAAAAAGGGAAAATCACCTCAAATTCCGACTCCTGGCCTCTACTAAAAAAAGTTATATATAATTTCATATGAACCGTTTTTGTACTGGAGAAAAGAAAAACACGTCAATTTTTTTGGATATGTTTACATAACATGTTAACAACAAGTATGCTTTTTTTCTACTAAAATAACGTGGCTTTAATATTCTTTTACAAGAATAGCGCTCACTTCAGAGGAAAAAAGTTTATCGCACATTTATGCCACAAATGTGGCCTAACTAGCGCCATCTACAAATTACATCGAAGTAGGTACCAGATTATGATTTCTAGTGCTCAAAAACCCCCAGTTCCAAATTTTTATGTATACATATCCAAAAAGGCTAAAGTTATTGCAAAAAAGAAATCTTAAATTTTAACCTTTAACACCCTGTATATTCCTTATTAGCAACAAGTAAGGAATCTACCATACTTCTATGCACAATTACTTAAGGACCACACTGTGTAATAAAGGTGGTATTATTAATGCAAAAAGTGAGTTGCTATTTTTAAACTACCAGAACGGTAAATGTACAAGCCAAAGGATTGGTAATAATAAATTTACTAAAATGGCCAAAGACATTGCGAATTTCTTATTACCAACATACAAAGCAATCAATCTACAAGTCATTAAAATATAAAGTTAGATGTAAATTCCATACCAGCAATTAATTTAACTGTTTTCTAAATATTCTATTCGTATATAATGGGTATTATTCACTAGGATGAAGTTTAAGACACGAGCTGCTGGCGAGTGTCGTAAATCACCCTTGTGATATACTATTGTTAGGTAAATTCAGAGAAATATCTATTAGTTATTAATAAATAAATTTTGTTACAAAAATAAGTTACTGTTGATAATATAAAATATTGTATTAACATTGAATACTAGCGTATTGACTGGGTCGGAAAATATATTCTTTATTACTTGATAAATAATCAGGAAATTGAATATCTAATAATTTGAAAACATTTTGAGTATATGAATACCTACTGAAGTACGAAATAAAAGCAAGAAAAAATTTTTTTTTAGATTATCAGACACATACATTTACACTCTTAACGATGATCGTTCTCAAAATTACTAGTAGTATTGATAAACTTAAAAAATAACTTTTTAATTGCATTTTATTTTACACTGTTAACGATGATGGTTCTTAGAATTACTTTTATCATTATTTTGACTTTCTCGCTTTTTAATAATATCGGTTGGTGCGATTTAGAAAAACATCCTGTAGTACAAAATATAAAAAAAGTGCTGGATGAAAAAGTGATATCTGAACGGTGTGCTAAAGTTTTAGGGATTTTTGTTGAAAAATTGGACGATGTTAAAGACGAGGATATTTGGGCTATAAAAAGTAAATATTCGATTCGAACGTGAATCCTTTTTTTATTTATTATATTTTGGCGCATTTTGTGAAGTGATGAAAAATTAATAAATATGTAAGTTAAAATGTATGTGTGACATTCAGAAAAATATCTATTATTAAAAAATATATTTTGTTACAAAAATAAATTATTGTTGAAAATATAAAATAAAATGTATTAATCAGAGAGATGATTCAATTGCATAGATTCAACAAATATAATTTAGAAAAAGATATACCTAGAGGATATTAAATCATATTTGTATAATGAGGTATCCAGATTTGATTTCGATGTAATAAACATTGTATTTTAAATAGTTATCAGAAAGAATTCAATTCTATCAAAAACAGACAATTAAGAAAATTTAATAATCTAATTGAAGAAAAAAGTTTTTACAACCTTAGAAATTCAGAAAAAAATTGAAATAAGGTAAGAAATATTTCAAGTAGAGAATCTAAACCACACAGAAAATTTATTATTGGCTAAAGGTTAAGCCTGAGTACACATGGGGCTACTCAAAAGAAACTGAAACTGAAATTACTAACCGATTAGTGATGCTATAATCGCACACGCGGTCTACTTCTACTCAATAGTGATCGAAATCAGTAGTCTCTAATTATAGCTGTGGTCTAAAACATCTATTATTCACAATCTGACTAAAAATGGATACCGATTCGAGTGATGATGAATCGATCTTACTTTATTACTCTTTTATTATTATTCTTTTGCTATTTCACACTAAGCATGATTAGTTTCATCCCTCTTGGAGTAGCCTAGGAGCTTAAAACTATACAATACGGGATATTTTTCAACTTCTTCCAATAATTTTATATTTATTAGTCGTTCATTCATTGTGAAAAAAATATTTTGAAACAAAATGAACAATACTTGACACTCTTGACAGCTGAATACTGGAAACTGGGTGATTCAAGTCAAAATTGAGTCAACATTTCGAGTTGCCTACAACTGATTACTAACGCGTTACTAATTGGTTAGTGACAAGTAGCGTCGTCTGGGGTCTCCCATTCAATTACAATGGCTGAGACTCATCGCGGGCTGGTTAGTGATTCGCGTTAGAATCACGTTTCTTTTGAGTAGCTCCATGTAGCGCTTTAAATTATTCGGTATCTCCAAAATATGTATCAAAATTTGATATTATTAGTTCTTTAGAAAACGTTTCTCAAAATTTACCAACTGACATAAGCAACAAATACAAGGTACATTGCAAAATTGAATTAGAAAAATCTTATAAAATTAATCAAAATCTAACCACTAAATAATTCAAAACAATTAAAAATTTAATAAATGACAAAACAATTAAAATTTTATACAAAGATCCAACTACTAGTATTGAAAACAAAATTTACAAAACTTTATATAAAAGTACCTAAACAATTTCTTAGTGATAAAGAACGAAGCTCTTTTACTTCTCATTATAGTAAATTTCCATATTTTTAAGGTTTACCTAAAATACATTAACAAGAAATACCATAAAGACCAATTATAAGTTCTACAAATTCACCTTGTCAAAATTTAGATTTCTACCTAAAATAATAGATCTGTTATCAGGAAATACTAATTCCTTCATTAAAAATACAAAACATTTTTTTTATCAAAAATCAAAATAACAAATTCAGATATAATGGTTAGTTTTGACGTAGTTAGTTTATTTACAAATGTTCCTGTCGCTAAAACTTTTAATCTTACGAGAAAAAAGTTGACAAGTGATAATCAAATACTATTAAACGAGCAAGGTTTTATGTGTGCAAAACGTCAACTAAAGCCCCCTTTTCCTTTAAAATAAGTGGTTTTATTTCCATTAGAAGAGAAACTGATAAATATTAGTTTAATTTGTCAGTTTTTGGCATTGTCAAAAGTAGTTAATTGTCAATCATTGATCATCGACGGAAATCATATCATATTTTTGTGCGAGGGGTATTCCAAAGCAACGTTCAGTAACGTAGTCCCGATACATAATGTTGGTTTAGCAGTGGCCGGCGAAAACGTTGGTGTAGTGATGATGGAAAATCGTCATGAGAAAATAACCTATTTTTGTAAATATTAACGTCAAGGTTTGACTTTATTTAATTTCGCCATAATAACCTACAAATTTTGACAACTACTGATACGCACATCTCTGAGTAAACGTTAAGAATATGGGACCGGCTGGGATTTTCATGAAATTTTCACAGATGCTATAAAACATGATAAAATCCATATAGCAATAGAAATTTTTGCGCAGAAAAATATTTTTCACATTTTTTTAAAAAAAATATATATTGGGATACTCACTCCCAAGACAAACAAATTCAGTGCGTTGAAACGATTATTTAACATATTTTTCCAATACAAACGCATAGGTACATACATTTTCTACAAATGCCCAAGTAGCAATTTATAACCAGAATAAGCCTGAAAAGTATTAAAAAAGGAAAACACGTGCATTTGATGGACATAAATAATTTGCTTGTCAAATGACAGCCATCTCATAAATTCAAAGTTGATAAAACAGCGTTGCCAATTCAATTTCAGAAATCATAGATTCAAGTAAATATTTAATGGAGTTGAGTAACACTGTTAAAAGGGACACTTGTCAAAATATGCTAAAAATATTTGTAACAGTTTTGGTTTTAATCATCTTTTTCCGAGTTAAATATTCGTATGTCTATGGTATACCTAATATTGAAACTCGGTTTGTTAAATTTAATAAATATTCGGGCAAATATCATTTTGGCGAAGAACATCGTGACTTTTTTTTTAAATGAAAAATGTAAATGTTTGTTATCGTTATACAAAATGCACGGTAGAATCAAAAAATTTTGTAGGTCCGGATATTAGATTAAAAAAAGTGTATTAATATTAAATACTAGCGTATAAACTGTGTTGTGATTTACGTTGTTCATTATTTGATAAATAATAATCCAGAAATTAATAGTTGTTGAATAATAATTTAAAAACATTTTCAGTATATGAATATTGACGTACTTATTTATTTAGCGTATGGATTTTTTTACAATACGGTAAAAGGAAACTATAAGTAAAAATAAAAATAAAAATAAAAATAAAAATCTTGCGGTCCCATAAACATCGTTGTAAGTAGCTCCAACCATGCGGTACCCTCGCTTGAAAAGATCTGATTCTGTAGCAGCATGTGTTTTTTGAATGGCTATGACGTCTATCTTATTTTCGGTCATTAATTTTGAGAGGGTTTCCGATTTGGACCTGCTAATTCCGACTATATTTAATAGGCATATGCGAAGGGTCGGTCGAATATGCCTCGTCAATTGTTGCTGAGAAGCACTGTTGTAATTGGGTGTTTAACTAATTTTCAGATTCTATTTAAAACCTTATAAATAACAAGTACTATATGAATAAATAACAACACAATATGTTTTTTTAATTTTAATTGCATACATAATTTTTACCAGCAATTTGTTAATTTTTATAATGTGCCTTTTGAATATTGCGCAATTGTTGAAATTACGTCACTGGTTGCGTAACTGAAGTTAGATATAAGCCGAATCGAAAGTTCAACGAATTCACTCGACATCAAAGTTAAAATTGTTAAATGTCACTGTCAATAATGTCATTTCTTTGATATTTCTTGAAGCGTGGGTTTTTGATTTTGCATTTATTTTTGATTTATTAATATTTTTTAGTTAGTATATAGTATTTTCTTTGTTTCTAAGTTAGTGTATTTGTGTTTTCCCGACTTTAAAATCGTTATTCTATATTCTATATTCTTCTTCTTCTTCGTCTTCGTTTTTTGAAACTAGTGGTGGTCTTGGTCTGTTATGTTTCTTCTTTTTTAATCGTTTACCGTAAAGCAAATCAGTACCGTCCCAGTGACGTATCTGTATTAAAAGTTGCATAAAATCTCAAATCTTTTCTTATTATTTTTTATCTATTTTAAGCAAAAAAACATGCAATTATGTAGAAAGTAATTAAGTACGAGTAATTAGAAATACAAAACAAATGAGGTTAGATTAAGAGTTAAACACCTAATTCTCCATATTATGTGTATTTTATTTAAAAAAACCTGTATCGTATTGCTAGCCAAGAGAGATAGATCTATAGCGTTACCCAGGGTGCACCACGATGAGGCGATCTATCATTGCACCCCATTGACGTACTTACGAAATAAAAAGCAAGAAAAATTTTCTATTTAGATTATCAGGTCTGTATTTTTCCAACTCACAATTTCTTATGTATTCTCGTAGAAAACAGATATTTGGCATTGATTTCACACTTTTTTAGCATTTTTACTAGTTTTTCTTCATTTTCCCACAAAAATAGATTTTTTTGAATAGTATATTCTGTAACAAGGTTGGAAAGAGATTCCGAACGCAAGCGAATGCGAGCGTGAGGAACCACGAGAGTCGGATTTTCATTCCAACGCAGTAACAGACTGTACTTTCTCCAGGGCCACAAGAAAGTAGAAATTAAATAAGTATAGTAAAATGAAACCTCATTCTCTCAACATTGCGTAGGTAGTATTTCTATATTCAAGCTTGGATTTTTGCGGTAGCAAATTTTGAGTTATATTATCGGCATATTTTTTTATTTCTGGAGGAGTATTTTCAAATTCTACATCTGAATAGTTTGATTTTCTTCTTCTTTTTAATAAATTAAAAGTTTTTACAAACCAATATTAAGACCACGTCAACTAATACTGACAGTTCATTTGACATTCATGGCAAACCTTATTTTTTTAAACAATTACGGAATAAAGATTCTATCTCTAGTGATAGAATGAAATACGTATAAAATACATAAGAGATAAATGTTTCAGAATTTTCTTTCAATCTCAAGAGCGAGAATTTTTCTTTTCTATTATTATAAGTGGTTTCAGAAATAACTACATTCAGTAGTAGCCGTGGAGAAAAATATTTCTGGTTTTAATTTACTTTTTCTAGTATTTTTATTTTCCCGGCCTCTCGCCAAGGAAAACTATTGTGAACACGCTAAAAAAAAATTGAGATAACGACGGATATATCTGTTTTGAGGTCCCCTGAGACGATTAAAACGATTTCCAGATGGAAGTTTGTCCGTCTGTCTGTGTGTCTGTCTGCCTGTATTCTTCCACGATAGTGTCCGCACGCTGGATCCGATTGAGCTGAAATTTGGTATGTGAGTATCGGATCATCGCGGAATGAATACGTTTGTTTTTGGTTGAAATCATCCCACCAGTGGGCGCAGTAGCCCTATGTATATTATAAAAAAGACCTAAAGTTTTTATTTGGTATTTAGGTGCCTTATTGGCTTGTAAATATATCCTGAAATTTTCATTCCTTAATTTTAAAACTAAGCAATGGAAAAAAAAATTAAAATTTAAAATCCAAATGACATTTGACATGTCAAAGAAAAAGTAAACAAAATTCCGACCCTAAAAAATTGTTTTACTTTTTTTTGACATGTGCATTTTTTTTCCTTTTATAATATTTCAAATGTCATTTTTATTTTAAACAAATTCGAAACGAATTTTTTTTGGGATACCAAATATGACTTGATTTGCACTTTAAAAATTTTTAACACCAAATTAATTTTTTTAATTTTTATTTTATAACTGCCGGGAAAGTCTTGTGGCGACACAACAGATTTTTTAATTTTTATTACCCCAATCGATTTTTTATTCAAGATTTTTAATTTCATAAGATTGTTATGGTGGTCT
Source organism: Crepidodera aurea (assembly GCA_949320105.2). NCBI lineage: Eukaryota > Metazoa > Arthropoda > Insecta > Coleoptera > Chrysomelidae > Crepidodera > Crepidodera aurea. The sequence continues at coordinate 68,879,139 of OX439472.1, read as the reverse complement.
TTCTATTTTTTTTTGGTAAAAATTGCTCGTTTATTATTAAAATTCAAATTTTTTAAATGTCTTATTACGCGTACTCTACTAGATCAATTTTATTGAAATTTGGAGCGCACAAGAAGTGAACAAAAAATGGAAGAAAAAGAATAAATTAGCGATGATATCTTGAACGTGAATTTTCACGTAACTACAAGGAAAATTGCAAATGATACATTTTTGGAGGGAGGGGTAGCAAGGTCCCAAGACCTCATGCCCTTAGATTTCTATTATCTGGGGATATGTTAAGGAATAGGTCGACAGCGAGAGACGCTGAAGAAAAAATAGAATTAAAGGAATTTTTCGGTCTAATACAAGATCAACTTTAACTGAAGTTTGAACAGCCATCGTATATAGACTTAAGTTATGCATAACTCAAAATGGGAGATTGTTTGTGTGAAATAATGGTTTTTTACATTTTTTGATTTTATTTTGTTACCATGTTTGTCCATCATTGAGTACAAATATCATTATTGATTTTTTCATACTTCTTAAGAATTAGATACATTATAGGTGGACTATTCTAGTATATCATTATTTGAAAAAACTGAGAAAAAAGTGATCCCGAGTTTTGGTTGCCCCAGTATGGAAAAAGTGCCATTCGGTAAATTTATGAATACGAAATGAAAATACACCATTTTCGAGGATATTTGGTGAAAAAATTTTCTTAGTTCTAATTATTGATTTTGAGATATTTGGTGTTGAATGAACATTTTGGGACATAAATGTCACGATAACTTCAGAACCACCTGGTATAAACCCATACAACCCTATATTTTTGAGAAACACTATTCCGAAGCAATTCAATCGAGTAAAAATATATTAAAAAAACTTTGATAAATCACACATTTACCGGACATCCTCTTGGTAGTTATTTTTTAAACGTAGCTTTCATTGCTCTCCATAACTTTTATTTGAAACATTTTAACAACAATAAAAACTAATGGCTTACTGAGAAAGCCTGGAGCCTCCTCTTTAAAATGCTTTCTTTTTTTCCTTTGTGTATATTTTAGGCAAAGATACTGTAGTTTTTCCGAACGCCTCGCCTGAATATTTTAATTCAACGGCTCGGCGCGCGTAGAGTTCTCGAATTTGCTTTCTTATTTTTAATTATTTTTTATAGTAATACAAATTATTTTTTAAAATAAATTGTGAAGTTAGCATACACTTTAGAGCAGCAAAGATCGTTTTCTACACTTTTTCAAGTACTTAAGTGCCAAGTTTCATCGAGATCACATTTTGTGCGAGCTTTTGGTCAATATCCTTCTCTGGCAACTGGGCTATACATGTGTACCATTATTAAATACATGGACAGTCATCAACATTAAGCGGCACGATTATATAGTTTCATTTGCCGGAGTAGTTGTCAAATATTATATGGTACAAATAAGGGTTCTAATGTCAAAATTCACTTCAAACATTAAAGTTTTTTTATCATATTACTGAGTTAAAATCTGGAATTACTTTTTACAATATTTGATATAAACTTAATGGTATGCAATGAAATTTTCACCCAATCGCAATTTTTTAAACTTGGTTTTGTTTTATTTTCTGTTCTCTAGTGCTAGATGCCACATCCAAAGTACCAGTAGGACCGATATCTTATAGTTTTGGAGATTTGGGACATTTTAAAGAGTGTTTAGAAATAGAATCTAACCGAGATAATGTTACAGGGAAATATTGTTTAGGACAAATAGGAATTAATGCTTCAGTAGCTGAATTGTACTCAAAACAGGATTATAACAAGGTATGTTACATATGTGTATAATATTCAAAAGCGATTTCCCCCAATTGTTTTAGACATAAGAACAAACATGTTATTGTAGCATCTATTATTAAAAATAAAATTTAACATGGGTACATTCACCCCCGAAAATATAAGGTGTCTGAAATTTGTGGAATGGCGGGAAAATGGACGATTGTTCTGAAAAATGTGTTTTTTTCGCCTATTTTCGCCGATATTTCTGAAAATATGACACTTTTTTGTTTATATGAAAATGAAGCATACAAAAATGATCCTCATCATTTTTGTCAAAAATTTGATACTTTTCGACATAACCGGCTCCAAAACGCACACCCATTTTTAGCTCCTGCCATGCATTTAAAGAGCACGCTCTAAAGGAATGACACTCCCAAACGGATTACAAATTTTTCAATAAATCACGTAAAAATTAATATTTTTTCATGATTCAAAGCTCACATCAAAGAAGGAACCTGTAACTATAATATCCTGTTACTTTTTCCTTTTATCTATTTCTCTGGATTATTGAAAAACAGGGCCAAAGTTTGTTTTTGCTCGACATTTTGACCCTCCTATAAATTTATTCATATTTTTTTTATCGAGACTAATTTCACCGAATCCGTTTGGATAAAGGTGTTAAATATGTTCAGAACGATTCAATAAATTTTTTAGAAAGCTTAGCTTGGCCGCTTGTCGATGGCATTTTTCTTTTATTTTTTTTCATATTTTTTGGTTTTCCGGAAAATTGAGAAAATTCTTACCCCTTTTGAGAATTATTTTATTCGTGCTAAAATGTTTTGGGGTTAGAAATTGTACTAAATAAAAGATCACATTCTGACCTTTTTATCAATATATTGACATGATATAAAAACCTTTTGTTTAGAATGAATCAATAATTTATCTTATTAAGTATCAAAATCAGGAATATACAATGTAAAATATCAAAACATGTTATACTCTCCAGTAACCTTCGTAATAATACATGTGAAAATAATTTAAAATAAATCTATAATAAATTAAAATTGAAATTAAAATTTAAAAATTCAATGGTTCAGGATATTCAAAAGTTTTAGACATTCTGTACAGCAAAAAGGTTAACAAACTTAATATGTCAGGAAAAAATGAAGTACCAATATAAATAATAATAATAATAATAATAGTAATAAATAAAAGTATTTCTACAAAAGGAATTGTAAAATAACAAACTTAAAATTAACATATAACAGATTTTCTATCTTCGAAAAACGGATTTCCCACCCTTCCACAAATTCCATGTACCTGAGATTTTCGGAGGTAAATGTACCTATGTACCTGCAAATTAAAAAAAAATTGTCGGACAGATTTGATGCCCAGGTTTGGGGTTTTCTGGCGTTTATTTACTGGACTAGCAATATTTGCATACTATTTTTTTTCTCGGATGCGCCAGCTACGCCTCAGCCTCTTGGGCTCTTTGTGTCTTCCGGGTTAGTTTTACAGCACCCACTCCGTAACTCTTGTCTCCTGTACCATTCTGTACAGGTTCTTCACCAGTGCCTCCATGGCTGATGATGTGTTGTTTCCATAGCCCCTTTTATACTAAGGCAGGCAAGTCTTTGTACCTTGGTCAATTCAGCGGCGGCTATTTTTTGAGTTATTTTTGTCCACCATATCAAAGATGCGTATGTGATCAAAGTTATAAGGCGGTTTCTTTAGGCTTTTTCGGTCCATTTTATTATATTCTTCCATTGTCTCTAGTGTGGTGTTGCTAATGTCTCCAAATGTTCCTTTAATAGCATGCAGCTACATTCGTCTTCGCCTTTTTAATCTAACTTTGATCATCAGACTTTTCACAAACTTACCATAGCCTGCTTCCTTATACAGATGCATTATTTCTGATTGTTCTTCTCTCCTGTGCTGTGTATTTGGTTGGGCCAGCTCATCGTGATATATTATGATTTGTTGGGTGAAACCACCACAAGGAGCAATAAGACGAGCAGTTTTTTCGACGTGGACGTGGATAATATTTTGAAGAATAATTAAGTAACCATTTTTCCACAATACTGTCTCCTCAGAGTTTTTATGAGATTTTTTATTTTTAATGGGATATAGCCCAAAATAATTAATTTTTTAATAGCATATGGTTTTGTAGACATAATCTGCAAAAAATAATTGAAAAATTTTATTTTGGTATCTCTTCAGGAATATAGCCTAAATTTTGTAAAAACTAAAAGCAATTTTTACTTTTAATTTTAAATCATAAGTATTAGGTTTCCTGACTTGAAACAGCATGGAAGTGATGGTTGGAATTAAAATTACGTCTTACATCCACGCCCTCCCCAACTATGTAACTATTAGGTAGAATTCTATAATTTCCATATATTTGAACAGTCAAAAGAGGTGTAGGAAGCCTATAACAGAAATTCTAGGAACAGTATGAAATGCCAAAATTGTATTAAATTATCAGTAAAGATTTTTGCATAAATTATGGTAGAGTAAATAAAAATACACTTTCATATTTTAGGATGTGAAAGAAGTGGTGTCAATAATAAACCATGATATTAAAATGGTATCTGCAATAACATGGGCGATATGTCTTCCTAGCAGTTGTACTATGGAGGATATTACACTTTTGATAAATAAGCAACAACCATTTGGGTTTGGTGTAACTAAGGTTAATTGTCAGACTATTAAAGATGTTTATCCTGTGTTAAGTAGGGATGCTTTAATTGGAATGTAAGTATAATATTGTTATCTTTATTATAACTAAATAGTTCGAGAATCATAAAACATTTTTTTGACGGTAATTTAGAATAACAATTGCAATAAAGGACGAGGCAAACTTTTAATGGGATTTCCAATAATGTATGAATTTGATAAAATTTTAGTATATTATTGATATCGACCTTCTGATCTGATCTTATGAGCCCAAAGAGATCCTATGACTAGTTTCCGAGACACAGTGGCGGGTAAGGGGTATCTTGAAAAACACGAATTAATCGAAAAATATTATTTTAAAAAAAGTACTAATACAAACAATTCAATATTATCTTGATATAGGATGTCACGTGTCGATTTATTATGTACAGGGGGCACTCATAAGTATATTATTAATACTATTTATTTCCATACTCTCAACAAAAAACTGACAAAGTCCAACCGCAACTTGCACATATTTTTTAATTATTCTGGAATAAAACATAAATAATATTATATACCTACCTACAGGGGTAAATTGAATAATAACAATAATAGAGTATGTAAAACTTAATTTAAATGTTAAATATTTTAAATAATTTCTGGTAAGACATTTTCTTCCGCGGGGATCGTAGGTACGTGCTGCCACATTTGCAGTGTTGTTTGGTATGTAAGTTATGCCCGATATCAAGCACTGGTCAAATATCCAAACAACAGTGTTTTAGAGTGTGTTGAAGATGTTGGTAATCCCCACAAAAACGAAGAAAATGTTTTACCAGAAATTATTTTAAAACATTTAAATTACGTAGTATCTTATTAAATATTTAAATTAAGTTGTACATACGATATTTACCTTTAGGGAGGTATATAAAATTATTTACGTTTTATTCTAGAATAATTAAAAAATATTTGCAAGGTGAGGTTGAACTTTGTAAGTTTTTTGTTGAGAGTATGGGAATAAATAGTATTAATATTACTTACACGGCCGCTCGAGTTCAAATTAAATTGCTTGTATCACTTTTTTAAAGAAAATACCAATCTTTATAGTATTTTTCATTTAATTCGTGTTTTTCAAGATACCCATTACCCGCCACTGTATCTCGGAAACTAGTCATATGATCTCCCCATGAGGCATTTTTATCAGAAGGTCGATATCTACAATATACAAACATTTTATCAAATTCGTACATTGTTGGAAATCCCATTAAAAGTGTGCCTCCTCCTTTAAGTTGTGTGTTTTGAATTGTCTTGAAATAAGTGGGATGCTACATAAAGTTATTTCTTGGTTCCATGTCACTATAGAAAAGTATATTTGTTAACTGCTAGTAATCTCTGGCATTAGTTTTATGGAGTTATTTTGAATAATATCATTAAATATAGGTCATTTCAAGATATTTGGTTGACTTTCTAAGTACCGCAATAGGATTATCCTTAGGTTGTAAATAATGTAAATTCCTCATTATAAAATACAGATCAGTTTTCGATATAGGTATGTCGTCGTTTATTTAAGGAAATTCCGAGTAATTAAAGTAGTATTGCATTACTAGAAAATTAAAAAAAAATAAAAGTATTTGTTTAAAGTTAATATGTGTATGCCCTTAAGGGATCAAATTAATACACAGGGTGTTCCAAAAGTCACTTCCTCGGATATAAACCTCCCAATAAAACAAACAGATGTACAAATATAGATCATTTTTTTTCAATTTATTATGTTACATAGTTTAAAACTCTGACAGTAACTTTTACAGAACAAAACTGAAGAAACAATTAATATTGTTTAAACAAACATTATTTACTACCTATTCTAATTCTAGTATTACTATCGTCTTCGATTGAATGAAAATATCCATAAAGAGATAGAAAGCCAGAGAAAGACTAAATAAACGGTCTCCATTTTTTTTAAAATTTAATTTACAATATTCTTTACTTTTATTTTAGATTTATATTGAGCTTACTAGCATTAATAGTTTTAATTTCTACAACTTATGATATTTACTGCCAGAACGATAAAATAGGTAAGAACTTCCTATTGTATTTTAAAGAGAAATCGCCTTGTTCTTCATCTTTAGTATATTTTAAACATAATTTGCATCCGGTATTAAAAAAATAAACTAACAAAGTATACATACAGAATTTTATAATTACCAATTAGGTGTTTATTTTTATAAAAAGAAAACGTTAAAAGGACCCCGCACCATTTAAATGTAAAAAACGTCCCGGTCAAATTTTCTGAAACTTTGGTATGTTGCAGAACTCGATGCTCAGACAAAAAGTGTCCATTGGCCCAAAGCGATGCTATGGCTAGTTTTCGAAGTACAGGGTGTTAAACATCGGAAATACTACTTTTTTGTAACCAGATTACTCATAACAGACCTATTTTATTGGCGTTTGTTGTAGAAAACATGAATTATAGATTATTTAGCATTAATATTTTATAAACAATAACCGTAGAATTTGGTTAATTACAGGGTGGTTGGAAAATAAGTAATGCGGTTTTTTTGAAGAAATCATTTTTTTTATAACGCTTTAAAAATGCGAGCAAATGCCATTGCCTTATGAATATATAGTTTAAGTAATGACTTCTTGGTGATAAATCATATTTTCTATAGGGTGACTCAGAAAATGTGGTTACAGAGGGCATATAGTGTTTTTAGCTTTAACCAGTCACCCCGTAATAACGATGTGTTATAGAATTTTTGTATTATATTAAACAAATGTACGATCTGCCACTCTATGTCATGCAGGGTGTTAAACTGATTGCAAAAACATTAAAAATTAGAAAAGCTGTGTTTTGACTATTCAAACATGTTTGTATGTCAAGTCTTTACCGAGATATGGAGCTTCGAAGAAAATGTCATTTTTCAAATTTCGCTAAAAAAGGCCAAAAAATTCAGAATTCCACCTTATTTCTTCTGTTATACCCGAATCGTAATGAAATGTTGTTGTAATTATGGTTCCTGGTTAAAATCACCAACTTTTGACACCCCCTTCCACCTCCCACTCCTTCCCCCACCCTATCCCAATGCACTAAAGCTACATTTCTTCTCTGATGAAAGCCAACCATATTCACCATATCATGTTGATATTGCTATTAGTTACTTCTCGGATCGTTATCCCCCCCCCCCCACTACATAATTATTCCAGGGCAGGTTAAAAAAAGACACAGTACTTTCATGGAAAAAAATTAATATAATTAGTAATACGACGTGGGGGTCGCAATGTGAAAGTACAAGTGAAAAGGTAGCGGAAAATCTTCCTAGAAATGGAATTAAATTCCATCCCTGATATATCTCATCTTAACCAGCTAGATCATTGCCGGCTTGCATGCCTCGGTGGTCTAGCGGTTAGGGCAACAGCACGGAATGCTGGAGACGTGGGTTCGATTCCCGCTTGAGGCAGAAATTTTTCGGTTTCTTTCTTCAGTAGTTTTCACCACTGGTGTACAGGAATTTATTTCTGTATGCTCCCTTAGAAGTTAATTCCATTTCTAGGAAGATTTTCCGCTACCTTTTCACTTATAATTAATAATATTAAGTTATTCACAAGGCATACATTATATTGAGGAATAGAGATATTATTAGTTATAGAAAGGTACTCCCATATACATGTACATAATATCATATTAGATACTCATTTGTACTCATTATTATATTTCCTATCGGGATTTCTTAGCCGTTGGTTCTGCTTCTAACAGGTCGTCGTCCTCCTGAGCGATCAGGATGTCAATGACGTCTTCGCTGTCGTCGCATTCGTCTGGTGAGTCCTCCTCGTCGAATTTCGCAACTTCCTCCTCGTCGAATTTCGCAACTTAGGACCACCGGGTAGCTACAGGAGAAGGAGCTTTGGATGTGTCATATCCACAACGTGCAAAGGCAGCAATCAATTTCTCATTGTTGTATCCTATTTGGCACTCTCACTTCACTCAACTCACGCAGGAACTGTTCATCTGCCGAAAGTTTCCTTTTCACACTGGACTCTACCAGTCTGGTAAAAGTGTGAAAATCTACCACTGTGTTGGTCTTATTTCCTAGAATAGTTTCAAGAGAGCCTTTTCAATCCGTGTTCACGCAAATTCGAGTACTTTTCGGATATGGCGTCTGCATCTAGATCAGACTTGTGTATTATTTGTAAAGGAGGAGTTGAAGCAGGCGAAGTAACTGTAGTGAAAGCCAGAGGAGTTGCCAGACTGTTGGAGTCCAGTGTGAAAAGGAAACTTTCATCAGATGAACAGTTTCTGCGTGAGTTGAGTGAAGTGAGAGTGCACAGTGCTTGCCAAACAGGGTAAAACAATGAGAAATTGATTACTGCCTCCCGACAGGAAATGTAATGAGTACAAATGAGTATCTAATATGATATTTGGTACATCTATATATGAGTTCCTTTCTTTATCTAATAATATCTCTATTCCTTAATATTATTAATTACATTAATTATTTCCACGAAAGGACTACGTCTTCTTTTAACCTGCTCTGCGATAATTATGTAGTGGGGGGGGGGGGGGCATCGATCCAAGAAGTAACTAATAGCAATACCAACATGATATGGTGAATATGGTTGGCTTGGCTTTCATCAGAGAAGAAATGTAACTTAGTGCATTGGGATTGGGTGGGGGATGGAAGGGGGTGTGAAAAGTTGGTAATTTCAACCAGGAACCATAATTACAACATCATTTCATTACAATTCGGGTATAACAGAGGAAATAAGGTGGAATACTGCATTTTTGGCATTTTTTAGCGAAATTTGAAAGATGACCTTTTTTTCGAAGCCCCATATCTCGGTAAAGACTTGACATACAAACATATCAAAATAGTCAAAATTGTAGGAAATTTAACGCTCTACAACAAAGTGTAGGGATGTCTTTGCCGTAGGACGTAAGGGAGAAAAGCAGTTTTCCCCCCTCCTCTTTTAGCACAGGGTCCTCGAGGTCAAAAACTTGAGAAAATGTTAATTGACCATCCCTGAACAACATCCCAAAGTTTCATTAACTTCAGACCTTTTTCCACATATGCCAACCTGTCGACTGGACTACAGTTTATCATGTTTGATTTTATTTTAAATATAATTAAAATTTTGCAGCTCATCCCAGTTTGGTAGCATTTTCTCTCTATACAAACAGCAAGAAGCTATTCCACCACTCAAAACGTGTATCAAATTTAAGCTGTCTGGATGGAATAAGAGTTATAAGTATGTTATGGGTTATAATTTATCATATGTGGGTATTATCAGTATCTGGAACAGTTTTTGATACTAACAATTCTGTTAATGTAAGTCAATAAAATCTTTTATAAACAACAGAAGGGTAAGCATGACAAAATGGGTTCCAATTTGAAATTGTTATTTTTTTTAAAAGTCAACAAAAAGCTTGTTCGAGTTAGAAATGAAGCATTCTTACCTTTTATTTATGGATAGATATGGATTATGGTGGGCCGAAAAAACTCATTTTTTTATTTCGAAATTGTCGTAACGCTGAAAAGTTGATGTAATAGTTTGTAACGTATTCAAATGGAGCCTAAAAAACATTGTGTTTTTATTTGCTTTAGATCAGTTGATATCTTCCGGTCGCTCATAAGCCTAAAAATTTGCCAAAATATTGAAAATTTCACATTTTTACGCATTATTGGTATTTGGTAAATGATTAGTATTTAAATGTCATTTTTACTAAGTAATCAGAGACAACTTATACATTATTAATCATTAATGTTTCTATCTAGCTATTTCTTTGTTTTAATAATATATAGGTAGGTACATGTGTATGTGCTTTAAACATAAATAAATCAATGAGATATGACACGGACAGCGAAAGCTTTATGTTCCTTAAGGTTGAACCAATTTAATCAAGAACCCACGGTCTTGCAAAAATATTCTTGGGAAGAGATTATAATAGGGAAATATTAGCAAAATTCTGCCGTAACAGAGGAAACCAGCCAACTAGAATCAAATTTCCAGAAGAAATCCTATGGGAAATGATTCAACATTTGGATTAGCAACTTTACTGATACATGCGTTTTTTTATTTTTTATTTTCATATTACTTAAAAATACAATGTGTTAAAATCTTAATATAATTAAAATATACAATATAAATGGACAGAAGGACCTAGGGCCCTTTGTAAGTTTGCTTACAATAAACTTCTTTAATAATAATAATAATAATTCAATATTTTGGCAAATTTTGGGGCTTATGCGCGACCGGAAGATATCAACTGGCTTAAACCAAATTAAAATACAATGTTTTTAGGCTCTGTTTGAAGACGTTACAAACTATTACATTACGAAAACATCTAATTCAAAAATTTAAAAAACTAAACGCAAAAATGAAGTTTTTTCATATTTTGTCAAACTTTAGCCTATGCGCGACCGGAAGATGTCGACCGATTTTGATAATTTTTTTTTCTTTTTTTTTTGTCTATATAATTCGTAATTTCCACTCTATTACAACTTCAAAATTTTTTTTGGGCCCATCCTACTATAGATATTATACACTTAAACTGGCAACATACAGTTGTTTCTTGTTCGTTTGTTATCAAGATATTTGTTAAAATTAAGATATAAAACTACTAAGGATCTTTTTTTTTAGATATCAAATTCGATTATGGGCGTGATTATTATTAATGGAGAATTTGCGTGCGATACGTTTTTACTAGTAGGTGGAACACTAGTGACATATATCTATTTTAAAAGAAATAATGGCCAGACTTTAACATTTTCTATTATTGTCCAACATTATATTCACCGGATCATTCGGTAATTTCCGTTTATTTAATTTATTTAATGGCGTACAAATCGGCGAACTAGTTGATGGGATACGGAGCAATAGTGAAACAAATACATATACAAATAAATGCATTTGGTGATATTTAATAATAGTATTTTCCTATATTTAGGCAGACTGTGGCACGACCTTCAATGCAGTTTTGCCATTAATAATAATATCATTAGGTTTAACGAAATCGTCATAAATAGCTCCTAAAATTAAATTTCTACATTATTATATAACGAAGGGAGAATAGGCAATAGATTATCGTTTATCCTGTAGGAAGTAGTCTCCACACATATATTGATACAATTTAAACCCTCAGTAGGGAAATTAAACAAGTTTTAGTCAAATACTCTAAAATAATAAATAAGAACATGTTTTCGAATCAGTAAATTGATATACAGGAGAACAAAGCTAAAGCAATAGAAAAACAATAGTTAAGGAGTGAAAAGTACACTTTATAATAATCGGATGTACAACAACAATTCCCCTTAATCATTGTGGAAGGGGTTTTAACTGCCATTACCTTTTGTTTTATTATTTTGAAAAGTTAACTTAAACTTTTTTAATCATATATTTTTTACGTCTCCAAAAAAGTAAGTAAACATTTTGTCTCTATTTTTCTATTTTATACATAGGCTAGTCGACTAAGGAAATAAAAGGACAGTTTAGATACAGCCCTAATTTTTTTTTCTTCTTTTTTTCTTTATTCTGCAAATTTTATCATTTTTTTTAGTTTTTGGCCTACTTTCATAAACAACAATTTTTTCTACGACCAATAGTTACGCCGCTAGAGTGCGTTGAAAAATGTGCAGAATTTCCAACAATTGGAAATACGCCAAATCTTGCCTTTTTATGTCCGATTTTTATGGAAACCAGTCATGTTATAATAATTTTGACTATTTATAAGCAGTTTTACAGGTTGAAAAATTAGTTTTTTATACTATATATTGTAAACTAAATTGACTAGCTCAAAAAGAGAATACAAAATTTAATATTCAATACGAAGAGTAAAAAATAAACAGATAATTTTATTAATACCAATAAAATAAATATTTATTATACTTTAAGTAGTCACAGGACAGAATGTGATTTCAAAAATAATGTTTGAAACTAATTTTAACATAATAATTGTAAAAGAAACTATAAAATTTCATGTGTCAAAATTTAACATAGTAATCCCATAAGAGATTTTCATCAACAGATTTAGGGTATTTACAAATAATATAATCTCAGATAAGTCTGCGATCACAATAACAATGAGAACATTATTATATTAAGTGTTTGGAGAAAAAGAAATTTTAAACTTAACCTCGAATTTCAATATCGTGATACATCAATATAATCGATTAAAATTCAAGGGAAATAGTATAAATCGGGAAAATAAAGTGTTGGGACTTCTAAAATTGAAGAAATACAGTAAAAAAGGCAATAATAAATAAAGTTTTATGAGATTTAAGAAATCAATAATAACGAACATAAAAGTCTTTGTATAAAGTTAATATAAGTAGGAAATATACAAAAATTACATTACATTACATTATTCTTATTGTCCCTAGAATAATTTGGTGCTAATTAAAAATTGTATAAAAATTAATAATTTTTGAATTTTGTAAAAATTTAAGTTGAAAAACTGTCAAATTCCAATCTAGTTAGTTACGACTTGGGCTTTTATAAAAACTATTTCTCGCTGTTAAGCGAGGCTTTTTGTTTAAAACTCTTGAACAGTTCACATCGCTCTGCATGACTAAAAACAAACGAAGTCAAGTCAAAGCAACACTGATAAAAGAACAAAAATCATTACCTGTCAAGAAGTGACGCTATTTTTCAAGAAAAAGGAAAAAACTTTTAAATCAAGAGAAGAAACCACAATTATCCATCCTGTCCTGCATCCCGATTAAGAGATCCAGACTATCCTGATCGAATTGTATCCTTACTAAATTTATCCACTTTCCGTTTTGAAAAACATTCCATTTGTGTTTTTGAAGAACATCCATTTAACAACGATAACTGTAGGAATAAGGAAGACTTAGTCTTAAATAACGGTACCAATTTTTATTAAATATCGATATTTAAAAACATTTTAAAACAATAAAAGGCCATAACTACTTTTTCTAAGGTTAAAAATTACTTAACCTATAAATAACTTAGGTTAGAGTATTGGAGAATAAGGTGAGAAAAAACAAGAAATTTCAATTGTAACTGTTAATTTTTCTTTGTAGTAAATAAAAATAAACTTACCTTATTCGACCAAATATTTATTGCACTCTCAATTAAAAGGTTTTTCGTTACTGATTTTTTTTGTTATTAATAAATGTTTATGAATTTATCTTAGTAGTCGTTATTATTGATTTTTAAAATTACAAGCCAATTAGAAATACACCTGAGGTTAAGAATCTCTACTCTGCATAGTAGATGGCGTCCAATGCATTCTGTCAAACGTAAGAATTTACATTCTGTCTGAGATTACGAAGGAGGCAAGAAAAAAAATATTTCCCATAAATTTTAAATAAATTTAAAATTTAAAAATTAATTAAAAGTAAATTAGAATTAAATTAAATAAAAAAAGTAGAAGAGCTGTAGTCGAGGTTAGTTAAGCAAAATTAGAACAACAAAATTTTATAGGTTATGTACTAAAATTTAAAATTAAAAGTCAATAAAAATAAAATAAATTAAACAACCTCCTATGACAACTAAGAAACAGTACCTAACAATATACACCTATATTGTAAGGATTAAATCGAGAATAAAATGCCGTAGTTGAATAAAACAATATCCGATTGTTTTTTCCTGTTCAATATAATGTTTTATTTGGACAACTTGTACATGACAAGAACAACTTCTTCAAGTTTTATTAAACAATGAATTGGGACAACTCCCTTCTTAAATCTGACGATTATCATTAGAACAACTTCTCGCAACGATTTCCCAAAAGCTCAACAACTCTTTTTTCTCACCCGTTACTTATCCTCACTAGCTCGTTACTCGTCCGTCGTCTCTAAATTCAAGCAAGCGCGTCCGCGTGGCAAAATCCCATTCAAGCAAGCCACCATAATGTTGAGCGGTGTCACCACCTATACACCAACGTGTACCACGAGGCTTCATAACATAACCTAACATCAGCTCTGTTGATTGTTTACCTTTCTTTATTATTGATTCACAATTAGCTGAAAATACAGAAAAGATATTGAAAAGAGCAATGATAACTACTTTTGCAGACATTCTCTTTGATGAAACTATGACCCCAACCACAACGAAAAAAAAAATTCCTGGGCAACTCTAATACCAAGAAACGACTAATTTCCATGATACCAAATAATCTGACCACTCGAAACGTATCTTGGAAACAAGCATTAGAAGATGAGGACACACTGATTGTCACAGAAGCGTTGTCACTGGCTAAATCTAATGAGAATGTAGTCGTTGTTGGAGAGGATGTTGACCTTTTGGTTATTCTAATTGGTTTGTGTGAGGAAAAAAACGTTTTCTTCCGGAAGCCAGGAAAAGGCAAAATTCCATCGACAACATAATCTCCGTTCCTTGCTGTAAAGAATAAAACATGAATTATACATGAATGATTGTACTTTTCACTCCATAACTATTGTTTTTTCTATTGTTTTAGCTTTGTTTTCCTGTGTATCAATTAACTGATGATGAATATTTCTGTATTCGAAAACATGTTCTTATTTATTATTCGGTAACAGTTTTAGAGTATTTGATTAAAACTTGTTCAATTTCCCTACTGAGGGTTTAAATTTTATCAATATATGTGTGGACCAAGATTTAGCTAGGCAACCCATGTGCAATTTATCAATTTGTATATTGTCTAACATATACACTTTGTCACCATTAAATAATACCGAATCTTAGAATATTAGGATTAATTTGTTTCTTTAAGCATTTGTTAAATTTTTATTTAGTCTTTTTAGTTAACTGATCTGACCTGACTATTTTGTTTCATTAATTTTTGGTGAAATCAACCATTTGAATGCCTTATGTAATTATTTTTTTAATATTATTGTCTTTTGAATTTTAAATTTTAGATTAACGCCAGTACTGGCTGGTGTAGTACTCATTTCAGGAACTCTGTTAAGATATATGGGATCAGGACCGCGATGGCCAGATATTATTTCGGATTTTGAAGAACCTTGTAAAAAAAATTGGTGGCTAAATCTTCTCTATATTCAAAACCAATTTGAGGTTACGGTTAGTATCTTATCGATTAAATACTAAATAATTTTAAAGTGAAAAATATCGATTTAATTTAATTTAATGTGTGGAAAAACGTAAGCAGTAGGCGTATATCTATTCAAAATAGAAAAGAAGCTGTATGATAAAGTTCTAAGCTAATAAAAAAAATAATAACCTTTGGATAACATGAAAGTGGACAATATGAATAACTTCTTTGGTGCAGAACTGCTTTATTTGTTTAATAAAAACTTTTTCTGGCTGACAATAAAAAAATAATTAATTGTTAAAATAAAATGCGATATAAAAGTTATATATTATACAAACTGAATCTAAGCAAAAACCCAGCATGTCCATTCACACAAATTTTACAGGATAGCCAAAAAACGTTCTGCGCCTGACACCAAGTTTGCGTTTACTTGTCATTTCTCAGCTTTAAAAACTCAACTTCCAGTAAGGTTTCATGTACTTGCTTTGTTTAGCTGGATAAAGGGGGTACTAACAAACCAAATTTCGGAAAAATGGCGCTTGCTTGGTTTTTCCGTAGAACAGCCGTATACGCCAACCCAACATCTCCCGACGCGACATCTGGCGACCGGAGCCGACAAAAATTGTGTGATATATTTCCAAAATAAAGAAAAGTGACAGTTTACGTTTCTTTAACTTGTCAATATCTGTTATTAGAACTTATTCAATAATTACAATAATTATATTAGGGCTTAGTGCACCAGAGGTTTCTCGCAAAACAGTTCCTTTAATCTCAGATGATCCATCAGTTTTTAACTCGTAGACGATGGAAAGATGATGACTTTCGACGAGTTTCTTATCTTTAGTGAAGCCGTTCTTTCGAAAAATTGTTAAATTTACCGGCTTGAATCCACATCTTAGCAAAACCGACATTGTGGACGGTTAATAACAATAAATAAGTAAATAACTTTTCAATTAAACTTAAACGATCGATTTAAATCGACACTACCCAGCCGGTAGAGCGGCGCTCACGTCGCGCCAGCCGATGTCGGGATGGCCCATAGCAGAAATAAAGTTCTCTCTCCATCCCTTAGTTTTCTCAGTGCGCATATGATTCTCAAATGATGAGTTGTATTGTATTTATTAATTCAAATTTCAAAACAAACAAAACTGTCTTACTCAATAAGTTCGTAGGATGACATAGAGATGCTCCCACTATTGACAAATCCATATGGTTTTTAGAAAGTACTAACCTTCAAATGGTTTCATGACAATCTGACGTTTAATTCAGATTTTTGATATGCTACTTTTTAAATTCCAAAGAATAGAAGAATCTAAATTTCGTGTGTTGACAAAGCATTGATTTTTTAATGAGAAAATAGTATATTACGTGAAAAGTGCGGAAACGTAATGAGTGCAAAAAATGCACTTTCCAACGAGTTATGTACACTATTTTCCCTACGACTCCAACATTTCTAATTTCTAATTCTATTTTTTTTAATATTAATTAATCATTTGGTATATTAATTTTAGGATTTAAAATAAAAGTTTACCAATAATCTTTTATTGCGCTTTTAAGAAAATTCTAACGTATTTATTACCTTAATTTAAATATTATCTACAGAAAAAGAAGCTTTAATGCCTTTTACATTTCTCCACTCCATGAATTGGTGACGCTTTAGGACGCCTTCTTTCAAATAACATCTTTATATATTTTTTTTATATCCACATAACAATTTATTTTTGGTCCCAACAAATTAATAAATTGTTCACCTATGGTAATATTTCAATAATCCAAGTGCAGATGGTCCACGCTTACACAGCACGTTTAAGTATGGTCGGCACAAATATCCGTCAGAATACGTAAACTGATGATTTTTCATTTTAGTCCAAGAATATCATGAATAAATGTTTTTAGATGTGTTACCATCTATGATTAGAAGAGAGTATTGACAATTTTTAAAGCAAAAAATTCCCGATGTATTGGAGTTGCATTCACAATTTACATTGTGTGTTGCAAATCTTTTATTTGACTGATTCTAGTCAAAATGTCACTCTCTTCTTCGTATCCCTTTAAGAGATTAATACAAAGTTTACTATCATGCAGCTATTTTACGATATTGTCATTTTACACAAATATGCTCTAATGTTTTGAAGTACATTTTCTGACCGATGTCTGTACCGACTATACAATGTTTTAATTGAAACTTTTTTGTAATTTTAAGTGTATGATGTTTTTTAGTGTGTTAAACAATCTTGGTATATGGACGTCGACATGCAACTGTATATATTTTCGCCTCTAATATTTTGGATTTTGTCGAAATGTTCAAAGGCTGGAATAACACTTTTAATTCTTGCGACATTCTCATCAATATTAATAGGTTTCATTAGAGCATCTAAAGATAATATGCGTTTTGAATATATGACAGACTATTATTTTAAAACAGAAACAAGAGCCGCTCCTTGGATAATAGGTACAATTTTAGGTTATTGTTTGACAAGAAAAGGAATTACTGAAATTTGTATACCAAAGGTAAGAAGATGAAATAAAATAATTAAGTAGGCAAGCTGCTAAAAGAAAGAGTTATAATGTATTTTTTTTCACGATTCTAACTTAAAGAGATGTAGCGTAGAAGTGATGATCACGTGATCTAGCTAAACGCTCGATAGATTGGTTGCATCTTAGAGAGTGAGCAGTTAGAATTTATAACAGATATGCAACTATATTGTTGTTGTTTGATATTTCTTTGGTTTTTAGTGGTTTTACCTGGTCTTACCTGGTAACTTAATAAGTGCGTAGGATGACATTGTTACTATTGACAAATCCCTATGAAGTTTAGGAAGTCCTGAAGTAACTGTCCCAATTATCGATAGTGTCCCAATTATCGACAATTTCGAATTGTTTTCTATGTAACAAGATGAAGAGGGCTGTCATAAACATTTTCAATCGTCAAGTTTCTAATTTGTAGTTTCCGGAACATATTTTAATTTACCACCAATTTCTCCTAAGCATCCCCCTCACAACAACTTCTCTCCAGTGAATACTGTTTTCCTTGCTGATCTGGTGCGTACCCTTTACTTTTGTTTCCTTAAATCCACAAAATTTTACTAAAGTATAATATGTTGAACACAAATATCCTTCTATATGGTTGATTGTCTTCGGTTCTATGAAAAATATCATATCATATCATATTTTTTGAGAAATTAGGGTGTCGATAACAGGTACATCTGAAACAAATTAAATATTAATTTTTTTCGTATTTTCGACACCCTGTATCTCAGAGGGGATGCATTTTAGGACTTACCTTGATAGCACCTTTTCACCTCGAAATGAGGTGACAAATCGTTAGTCGGAGTTTGTCCGTCTTATTCCAACTCACCCTCTATTATAGAAATAGAATTTTGTAGCAGAGTTCGTATACGCCCTTAAGTTATTATTTCAAAGAATTTTGTTTAAAACATGATCAATTATTAGGTACCTGTATTGGTTATAATCCTTTTCTACTTACCTGCAATTTGTGGCAGAATTCACCCATAAATAATCCCCTACTTAATCCGTGCAGAGTTCGAAGTTTCGCCTTTTGCCTATATTTTAGAATTTAACTTTTCACTGATGGCGCTTCCCGTTTTCCGTTTCTTTTTTTTGTATGGTTTTATAAGAAACATAATTTTTACCAATTGTTGCAACTAACTCTTGTATGTAATGTGTCATATAGTTGTTGATTTTATTTTTCAAACGAATCCTGCACATTGACTACATACACAATTAGAAAAAACAACTTATCAATTATTTTTATTTTTTAGAAAATTGCAGTTCCTATATGGATTTTAAGTTTTGCTATTATTTTAATAAGTACCTTTAGCAGCTTTGGGACCTTAACAGGATTATTTTCTGAAAAAATTAATAATCCTTTTTATATTACGTTTGTTAGGCCTTCGTTTGCCTTGGCAGTTGGATGGATAATTTGGGCATGTGCAACAAATCAAGGAGGTAACAAACTAGAATTATTTTTTACTGTTTGACAATAAATAATATAAAATATAAAACTGTCAATTTATGCCAAACATCATTTAAAATTGGTTTAAAAGGAACAATTTATGCATCCTCGACTTGAATGTCTAGACGCACTGCACCGCGTCTGGATTTCTACTCCTGGGGTTCATCGCCTCCACAGGCATTGGATTACATCGGTCCAGATATCCTTTGTTATTAAAGAAACCGTCATTCTTAGATCGGTTTCGGCATTGTTATGCCTCGTCAGTAGGAAGTCAATGTCTGAAGAATGCATTACCCAATAAACATTTTTGTGTATATAATAGTTACCGTAAATGTTAAATCACATAGCATAAATAACTTGCATTTATGTAGTTAGTTATTTTCGACTGCTGAACCACCTAAAACGGCCAAAAACTACCCCCTAAAGGGGTTAAACGGGCAGCGCATCATTTCCCTGTAAAAAAACGTATTTTCCCCCGTTTTCGAGGATGCCGAGCACGGTGGTGGTGTTAAAGATTACTTCCGAACCTCACCAACCCCTCCACCGGCCAAAATTCACCCCCGACAGAGGTGTTTTTTTTTCCTTCTTTTTAACAGCGACAAACCGCCTGTGCCCCCGTTTTCGTGGATGCTGAACACAATGGCGTTATCAGAATTTCTCTTTTCACCAGCCGAACCCCTAAAACAGCCAAAAACTACCCTCTAATGGTGTTAAACGGGCAGGACATCATTCCCTTTAAAATAACCTCTTTCCCCCCGTTTTCGAAGATGCTGAGCACGGTGGTGGTGATTACTTCCGACCCTCACCTACCCCTCCACAGGTCAAAACTCACCCCCGAAATACCTCCGCCATACTCGGTATCCTCGAAACGGGGGTAAAGACGTTTTTTTCACAGGGAAATGTGCTGCCCGTTCAACTCCTTTAGGGGGTAGTTTTTAGCCGTTTTAGGGGGTTTGACTGGCGAAAAGAGAAATTCTGATACTGCCATCGTATTCAGCAACCTCGAAAACGGGGGCACAAACGTTTTCTCGCTATCGGGGATGAATTTTGGCCGGTGGATGGGTTGGTGAGGTTCGGAAGTAATCTTTAATACCACCACCGTGCTCGGCATCCTCAAAAAGGTGGATAAGACGTTTTTTTTACAGGGAAAATGATGCGCTGCCCGTTTAACCCCTTTAGGGGGTAGTTTTTGGCCGTTTTAGGGAGATCAGCAATCGAAAATAGTAATTCTGATACCGCCATCGTGTTCAGAATCCTCGAAAACGGGGGGGAGAGGTGCTCTCGATCCGGGTAAATTTTGGTCCATTTTTCATAGTTTTTTTCGACTCACAGACGCCACTAATATATTTTACCTGAGTTTTAAACTCGTGGCGGACCTTGCATACAGCCGGTAATATTTCTGTTACCAAGTTCTGCTACTTCTTCCTGTCACTTGTCAATCGTCTCATATTCTTAATAGGTTATACGTTTCTCTCTCTTGAACACATTTATTGTATACAGGGTGTCCCAAGATTTTTTTTACAGGCTATAACTCAGGAACTAAAGAATAGATTTTTTTGAAAATTGGGTAATCTTTTTGGGACCTACAGTAATTTCATCTGAGGTATACAGAGTATCTGTGACGTCATCACAGAAGCAGGGACGGCATCTAAATGAAAAAAATTAAATGGAAAGGGGGAATCAAACTTAGCTCAAATGAAAGGGTTTTTTATTTCAAATTCAACGGTGTATCACAATGAGGGTACCAAAGTAATAATTTTACTAAATTTTCAATTTAATGTTTATTTGCAACAATAACCATTGATATTTAAAATGCCGCAATTATCATGTCCAAATTTACTTCTGATTGATCTATTTTTACTTTTAACTAGTTTTTTGTAAGCTGAAGAAAACAGTTGAAAAATAGAAAAAAATTGAAAAATTGAAAAAAAAAATTAAAAATTTGGTAAAATATTACTTTGGTACCCTCATTGTGATAAACCGTTGAATTTGAAATAAAAAACCCTTTCATTTGAGCTTAGTTTGTTTCCCCCTTTCCATTTAATTTTTTTCATTGCGATGACGTCCCTGCTTCTGTGATGACGTCACAGATACCCTGTAAACCTCAGATGAAATTACTGTAGGTCCCAAAAAGATTCAAAAAATCTATTCGTTAGTTCCTGCCTTATTTCATTTCAAAATTCAAAAATCATGTGGTGAACAACAGAATAATAATAAACTATAATTGATATATTTCGAAAATTTTTTGAGACTTTATTATTACTATGACACAAAAGTGGAAAAAAATTTTTATCGCAAATCTTAACAGGATACTTCGAAAAAAAACAGGGGCTTTCAAAATTCCCAGTAATAATGAAAGTCCAGTTTAGGTTTTATGGGATGCATATATTTTTTTTAACACAATTATCATTTTGAACATCAAAGATCATTCGCATCGTCTCTATTCAACAAGTAATTATTCATTTTGGGTTGTTTCTGAAAATAAATTAAATAGCACTTAGTACAATTATGAGATTATGGAAGCGTCTGATATATTTGGTCAAACAATCATGGCGGAATCAAAATTAGTAACCTTACAATTATCAGAAAGCCTTATATCACTTTATATAACCTAATATATTCTAAAGTAATAGTATATACCTCTGATTAGTGGTATTATATAACTCTAGGTTGACGAGTCATCTAGTAGTATCTAGCTTCTAGTGATGAAACAACCTCTAAAAACAATTATATAAATTACAGTAACACACTGTACTATAAGTGGTGTTATATACCTAAGGTTGTGCCACTCGTAATTGAAGAGGTATGATCTAACCTCAAAAATTTTTGTTTATGCGATAAACACTGTGCATTTGTACACACACATCAAATGTCTTTCAAAATTGTACAAACGAAAGAACCAGACCGCAAGTTGCCCTCATTGTCATCAACGTGGGAAAGGAGCGGTTTATGTATTAAAAACTATCAATCTGTTTCAATAATTGTTTTATTTACAAAGTTGGAATTCCCAGCAATGTTCTAGGATCTTGGGATAATATATTTGGTTAACGAATATTAACAATTCTCATCACTTCTTTTAGTTTTAGCTCAATAGATATTTTTCTTTTATACTTTTATAACCTGCAAAAAAGTGCAATTATTTATCAAAATAACTTAAATCTGCATTGGTTGATTTTAAAAGCTTACACATATAATTTTTAAAAATAATGTAGCGAATAACGTGATGAGTCATTTTAAGTAACTAACTTTGTTTAAAAAAAAAAAAATAAAAAAAAACCAAGAGGAAATTCTATTCAAGAAATGAAGAAATCACGAGCTTTTGGTTCATCTATATGCTATTATTTGTCAAAACAACTTCAAGGTTTATAAGGGTAATTTGTATCGATAATGGTAACGGTGGTTTTAAGAAAGAAACGATCGTTACCAACATGATCACCAAAAGTTTTATAACGTAATCTCGCAAACACTACTGTCTCCAAGTTTTTATTGAGGTGATCAGAAGAAGAAAATTGTTTATTTGGAAGACTAACCTGGTTCTTAACAGAACTGATTGCGTTGAAGCGCGTTGAAACGAGAAAAGCCCTCTTCACTTTAATAACAAAATCAAAGTTTGCAGATTTACAGAAAACTATATAAATTTTTCCAAAACAATTACAATTTCAATAAAAATTATGTTGATGCCTTTCTTGATCAAAGTTCCTCTCAAACCGTTATCTCATTTCTCAGACAACATTTAAAATTTCTAGCAGTTCTCAGTGCTACTAGAATATTGTAGGCAGTTACTAGGAACAGCTGTTTTTTAAGTTTAGAAAAATTTTCAAAATAAGACGTGCGATTTTGTTGGCTTTGCTTGTTTTGTGAGACTGAGATATTTAAAGAAAAATAGAATATTATTTTTTGCAATTCAAATTGATTAAATCTTATGGGACATAGGTTGTGGAAAAGTGCCTAATGTGCTCCCAATGCACTATCCTATAAAAAAAGATCTTAAGAAAACGCCCGAGGGAGATCTCAACGTACCTCACGTATAATTCAAGCAAACGGATTTTTTTGACTGCTTTTTCAACTATCTAAAGGGTCAGTTAGATGACTTGAGAACAAAACAAAAAAAAAACTTTATATAATCAAAATTACTAAAAAGTTTTGTCAAACAAAGTTGACGCCCCTGCAATAAAATAATGGATAAAATATTAATCATTCCCTAAAGTTATTGACTTTGTCTCAATTATGATAACGATTTATATATAAGTTGTGGAATTATTACCAAAAAACAAAAAAAATATTTCGACTTTAACACCCTATATCTTTTTCCACAGCAACATTTTATTAAGACACATTTGGTCCTAATAGTCCAATAAACGAAGGTGCCAACCTGGGCATCAGGTCTATCCGGCACCATTTTTTTTTAATTTGCAGGTATTCATGGGTACATTCACCCCCGAAAATCTCAGCTGTCTGAAATTTGTTGAAGGGCGGGAAAATGGCCCATTGGTCTCAAAAATGTGTTTTTTTTTCGCCAATTTTCGCCTATATTTCCGAAAATATGACAATTAGAGAATTTTTGTTTGGACGAAAATGAAGATCAGTTCATTACCTACAAAAATGATCCTCATAATTTTTCAAAAATATGATAGTTTTCGACATAACCGGCTCCAAAACGCACCCCCAGTTTTAGGTACTGCCCTGCATTTAGAGAGCACGCTCTAAAGGAATGACACTCCCAAGCGGATTACAAATTTTTCAATAAATCACGTAAACGTTAATATTTTTTCATGATTCAAAGTTCAGATGAAAGATGGAACCTGTAGCTATAATATCATGTTGCTTTTTCCGTTTATCTATTTCTCTGGATTATTGAAAAACCGGGCCAATGTTTTCGCACGATATTTTGATCCTCCTATAAATTTGTTCATATTTTTTTCATCAAGACTAGTTTCACCGAATCCTTTTGGATAATGCGGCTTTGCAAGGTGTTAAATATATTCAGAAAGATTCAATAAATTATTTTTGTGTATTTTCATAAACAACATGTTTTTTTAGGGCGTTTTTTTTGATTTCCGGAGTTTTCGAAAATGCTCGGGTCTATCCGGGAATTAATAGATAATCAAGGACCATATCGGTTTTCAACGAACATCATTAGAAGGCTTAGCTTGTCCCCTTGTCGATGGCATTTTTCTTTTCTTTCATATTTTTTGGTTTTCCGGAAAATTGAGAAAATCCTGACCCCTATGAAAAATCGATATTTTTTTAGGATTATATTCTTTTCGTGCTAAAATTTTTTGGGGTTAGGACATGTACTAAATAAAATATCACATTATGACCTTACATGCTCATCTTATGGAGCAGGTAACCTTTCCGTCCAGTTTACCACCGCCCCAAAAACCGGAGGATATTCAAATTTTCCGTTTTCACCACAATAATTTTGCGAATTTTTAGATTCTCAAAATTGCGAATTTTTGAAACGCCGTTTTTGCAAAAAATATTAGTGTAGGGAAAAAATCATTTTTTGTCAACAAAAATGCTCTAAGAGTCATATATCGGCAGATATCGTCGAAAAATGGATTTTCGGTAACTCTAGAGTCATCTTCCCACCCTTCCACGTAGCGGAGATTTTCGGAGGTAAATGTACCTATGAATACCTTCAAATTAAAAAAAAAATTGACGGACATACTTGATGCCCAGGTTTGGGGCTTTTGTGGCGTTAATTGACTGGACTATAATCTCTTATTATTAATAATTACAATAGTTATGAGTATGAATTAATCATTTTTTTTTTCAGGAATTATAAATAATATATTATCCTTATCAATATTTCAATTTTTGAATAAATTTACATACAGTGTGTACCTAATCCATCCGATAATTTTATTTCTAATGGTTTATTCAAGTCGAACAACGTCCTACATCAGTATTTTAAATTTGGTAAGTATAAATTGTGCAATATAAAGTTTTTTCTACGTTCATGCAAAAAACAAAACTTTATTGAACTATTTTTAGTGGAAAAAGTGGTTCTTTATTTTACCAGCTTACTTTTTGTAGAGACGGCGCTTTCATGGTCCATTGATAGTTGACGCTTTTTTTTTCTGAACCATATTTGGTTGGTTTTTAGGGCGTGCTTGTCACTCATCTAAAAATTTATTCCGAATGGGAGAGGTCGCCAAAAGGGATGGCACGCGTGCTTTACGTCCATGATTTGTTTTCTTCCGCGGCTCGGTTACGTTTTTGTTGCGGCGTTTTGTTGAAGCTGTTGAATCATTCAAAACAGCAGATTCATTATTCTCAGAACTAACAGTTAGGATATTATCTCCAAGTACCTTTATTTGTGACATTATCGAAAATTGTTATAGTATAAAAGCCGAATTTTATACATGTTACTTGGGTTACCATTAGAAGATGTTTTCTCAGTAGCCAGACAGTTTCGACAGTTCCAGCCCCTAGCCAGACGAACATATACCAACTAAATAAATAAATAACATTGTTGCATATTTGAACGTTATTTTATAATCTAAACACATTTTCTTTATAACACTTTTCGATAAGGTCACAAATAAAGGTACTTTATTCTCGAGCAAAATTCATATTTTTTGACAAACCTCGTTTACGAATGCAAAAAATTGATGTCTGATTATTTCATTTTGGGTTTAATGCCATACAGAACTTTTTATCATGAATAACTTTTTTTCATAAAACAAATAATAAAAAAGTTTTCCATATGGTGCCGAATTAATTTGACACACTGTATATGTATAAATGATATATATGAATACTTTATGTATATTACATATTTATATATTATATAAGTGGACTATTTTCGTGACTGTTCAATATAGATAGACGTATAATGAATTATTACCAGGGGATTGTATGAGAATTCGTGAATAGGTATGCTTATTCAAAATAACTCATGATGATCGCGTTTTAGGACCTTGCGCCCGTTGAGACTTTTTATTAGCATCAATATTTGGATCATATCCCTGAGTATCAAAGATGTTAACCGACGGCCAATTTCCGTGTGGGATCATTTAAGTCGGTATTTTATACACTTTTGCCATCTGCTACCTGCCAAAGCCACCATGAACCAAAGTTCTTAGTTAGCCCATCGTTCCTACCTGTATTGGAAGTATGCCCTGAGAAAGTCACGGGATCTTGCTTTATAAACATTGAAGCAAATACTTCGGAATCTGTAACATTATTGTGAAGGAAGATTTCATTTATTGAATTGATGTAGATAACCCATTATTATAAAAATACATATTGTTATAATATTTATTTAGAAATTGTATCTTTTGTTAATTTAATTTTCTATATTTTGTTTCTTGTTTATTTGTTTATTTAATAATACCTATATAAAAACGAAAACCAAAAAGTTTTTAATTTTCAAGAAGCGAAACATTTGAATTTTTTTAAATACCTACTTGAAAACTAGTAAATCCACTATATATATTTCGGTTAACGTCGGTGATAATAGTATTACCAGTACTTTCATCAACTTCTGATGATTCTGATATCAGCAAAACGTCTCTATAACAAGTAAATGTCCTTACATAAAAAATGTATATTATTAATTATATCAATGAACTATATGCAAATACAAAAACATTATTGTCGATTTTGCTCTTTATTCTGAACAGCATCTTTGGATTATATATTTTCTTATCCACTATTTTTTCTGGATCTGGAAATGTATAAAATATTTTGTTAGTTTTTGACGATTTCTTGTTTATTTGAAGACAACAATTTTGAGAGTTTTGTTTTTAGTTTCAAATACTTTCCTTCAGACATATTATAAAATCGATATAAAATTAATAGTTTAAGAAATAAATTACAAATTTCCTTATGTAAATGATATATTTTATACCCCAAAATAAAAAAGGGCTAATCCAAAAAAATATGTAACTCATATAACTAACTAACACAAAATTTAACCGCCATAATTTTGTTTTTCAGACTTACTGGTTTTGGGGACTATTGATGTTTTCATTTGGAATTTCAATAATCTCGATTTTATTTTTAGAGATGCCAATAATTACGATAGAAAAATTAATTCTTTCTCCATCAAGTAAGTTTATTATAGTAGCTTTATTATCCATAACATAAAATTTACTATGTGAGTATCCTAGGGAAGAACACTGTTGCATCCTGACTATTACCTGACTGTCTAAGCATTGTTTCAACGCTGTCTAGGTGCACGCTAACGTGTACAAAATAAAAAACTGAGGTACAAGCTAAATGTCATCACTGTTAACCGTAACGTAGGATTTTAGCGTGCACCGATTCACCGCGCCTGAGACATTCAACCATGCATGTTAAATACCTGAGACATTCAACCATGCATGTTAAATAAATGAGGTTATGTTCAGTATAAATGTTAAAACATTTATGTTCATTTGTGCTGACTTTTTCTTATGTGAGTATAATTATAAATACAAATTATTCGTTGTGGTCAGGTGTTTAGTTCCTTTGAGAAATTTCAAAATGATTTGAGGCAATATGAAACGAAAAACAAACAAAAGTTATATTTTAACGTCAGTTACTTCCTTGTATTCCTTGCACTTCGCGTCTTGTTAAAGAAAACATTATTTGACAAAAATGTGTGCCACAAAAGATGGACAAAAGAATGGTACCCAAAAATCAACGAGTGTTTGCAACACTACACCAGAATCAGTGTCAATAATAGAAACTGAAAGCAGCAATGTAAAATCTGTAAGCCAAAAAAGGAAAAAAGCTTCTTTTCTGACAAATTCCTTACCAACATGAGTCTCTTCAATTACAAAATAAAAATCTGTCAAAAAATCTTTCAACAAAAGGTAGATCAAACGGTCATAGGCATCAAACAGTCATATTCATCAAACTTAAACGCACTAAAAAATAATCTCGTCCGATCATTATTTATATACTACAAATTATTATGCACTTCATAAGAGTTTTTTATTTTGTACACGTTAGCGTGCACCTAGACACAGCGTTGTTTAAATCAGTGTTAGACAAGTAATCTAATACTCGTTCACTCAATAAAGGACCCCGCACCATTTAAATGTAAAAAACGTCCCGGTCAAATTTTCTGAAACTTTGATATATTGTAGAACTCGATGCTCTGACAAAAAGTGTCCATTGGCCCAAAGCGATCCTATTTGTAGTTTTCGAACTACAGGGTGTTAAACATAGGAAATAACACTTTTTTGTAACCAGATTTCTCATAACAGACTTGTTTTATTGGCGTTTGTTGTAGAAAATATGAATTATAGATTATTTAGCATTAATATTTTATAAACAATCACCGTAGAATTTGGTTAGTTACAAGGTGGTTGAAAAATAAGTAATATGGTTTTTTTGAAGAAATCATTTTTTTTAAACAGCTTTAAAAATACGAGCAAATGTTATTGCATTATGAATATATAGTTTAGGTAATTACTTCTTGGTTATGAATCATATTTTATACAGGGTGACCAACAAAATGTGTTCTTAGCTTTAACGAGTGTTATAAAATTTTTGTATTATATTAAACACCATTTAAATGGTGCGGGGTCCTTTGCAGGATTAGTAATAAAACAACTTTTAGGTAAAATTTCAATTTATTCATTAACATAGTCTACTTCAAGAGTGATCGTTCATTCCAACGCTTCTATAAAGCCGCGTTTCCACCGGATAAATGTTTTTGTTGCTTTGTATTCCAATATGTTGCTTGTTTCGGAAACTTGCGCATTTTGTTTCCACCAAACCGACGTAAAAAATGACAAAATTCGCTTGTCTCGTGGTACTTTGTGAAACCGCAACTCAGTGTTTCCACTGATATGACGTTTTTAATTATAATAATTACGAATCAACTCACTCGGGTCGACATATGTCGCTTTTTTGTTTCCACTGCCCCAGCTACATGCGGCGACTTGTTTCTGTTTCGTCGAGTTGTCTATTTTTCCTTTGAAGATACCGATCAAAATAAAAACCTGCAACAAATGAAAACAATCGACTTTTGTTTCCGAAACAACGAGAAATAATCGGAAACATTTAGTATCTTCCAGATACATTTTAATCTTTTGAATACATTTTTAAACTGTCGTTTACGGTTTCCAAGATATTAAATCACCATTATGCATCCTTTACAGGTATATAAATGTATTATTACATTGCAATGTTTTTTTTAGCCAAAAAAGAAGAGATTGCAGAAAACACTAGTTAATTAACTTACAAGAATTTGTTAAAAAAATATGATATTATAATAATTTACCAATAAACACAGTATATTTTTTTCTTTTGTTTCCAAATTCTGAAACCCTTTTTGCCTATTCCTGATTTTTGGCACCATTTTGAGTTAATTTGAAACAATATTCATGACAATTAACTTAAAAAATGAATGGTAAAACTACCATTATGTTTCAAAATATCGACTTTAATGCCCACATAATATTTGGTATATGGTATATGGATCAGTTTTGTGCCCGGTTTACACCCGCCGACCACATTATGGATAGTAATACCAGAATTCATAGGCATTTGGTAGGTGTTTAAAGCGTGATAAGTCATAGTACTTTTCGTACCGTTGTCTTGACTTGTAGGTAACAAATTTAGAGAAACATTCTTGCAAGTCTGGCAGATAGTTCAGTAAATTAACGCCACAAAAACCCCAAACCTGGGCATCAAGTCTGTCCGTCAAAATTTTTTTTAATTTGCAGATATTCATAGGCACATTTAACTCTGAAAATCTCAGACGTGGAATTTGTGGAATGATTTTTTCGCTAGACTAATATTTTTTGCAAAAACGGCGTTTCAAAAATTCGCAATTTTGAGAATCTGAAAATTCGCAAAATTATTGTTAGTACAGTAAAATTAGAATTGTAAATGGAAAAAATTAGGGCCAAGCTGAAATTTTGCAGGTTGTTTTTGATCAAAGGGACGAACTCAAATCCAAGTTTTCGACCTTCAACCCCTTGCAGAAGGGTGGTTTTTGGGGGTGAGTTTTTTTTTGCAAATAACTCCCTCATTTTTAATATGCGCCCGGGTTGGAACCTTCGTTTATTGGAGTATTCGGAAATTCTTCATCACTGTCTGAACACACACATTAGTTGGATATACACGGAACAATTTATTGGCAGATTTGAGCAATTTATCTTCAGATCTCCAAAATTGTAAAGATAAAACTGTTCGTTAGGGGGCTGCAGAAACTATAAAGTTCTACGATAAATCCACGGCAATAATTGGAAGCGATAGTTTTGTCGTTTAACATAAGCTGGATATACACGGAACAATTTACTGGCAGATTTGAGCAATTTATCGTTAGATCTCCAAAATTGTAAAGATAAAACTGTTCGTTAGGGGACTGCAGAAACTAATAAAGTTGTACGATAAATCCACGGCAATAATTGGAAGCGATAGTTTTGTCGTTTAACAAACAATTTATCTGTGAACGGTGATCTTTCAACAAGTTGAAAGATATGACCGATTAAACGTTGCAATTGCAGAGGTACGAGACGAGGTTTTTGGCGTTTAGTGGTGTTCGAGAGTTTGAATTTGTGCGTATAAAAGTTGAACATGGACGAAAATGCTGCGGTACTTACCATTGGAATGGGATGGGATGGGATACATAATAATAAAAACGAAAAAAAAGTTTAATCATATGCCGCTTCTTAAACAAGAAGATGATCCTGATGATTTTAAAAATTACATGCGTATGGATAACATAACTTTTAGACAATTGTTGTAGTTAGTAAAAAAGAAACTAACTAAGCAAGATATTGTAATGCGCAAGACAATTCCACCAGAGGAACGTCTTAATGCAACATTATGATTTTTAGCGACTGGGCGATTATAATTATCGCAGATATTTTTGACGGATTTATCTGCAGAAAAACTATCGCTTCCAATTATTGCAGTGGATTTATCCAGTCCCCTAACGAACAGTTTTATCTTTACAATTTTGGAGATCTAACGATAAATTGCTCAAATCTGCCAATAAATTGTTCCGTGTATGTCCAGATATTAATGAAAACTTCAATTCGCTCATTTTAATGCTAATCAGAATGTATTGATAAACAGTCTATGAGATGAGGTCACCTTTAAACTTTAATAATAGTTACTGTGCCCAGGCCCGTCGTGCGCAGCATTTGCGAAGGAACTACAGTTTGTCCATCTTAAAGAAAAGTCATTTAAACAAACTTTTGGCACCGTTTGCCGATTTGAACTATACAGGGTGGCGCAAATTTAATTGAACACTATTGGGATTTAGTAAACCGTTATAGATACAAAGTTGATTAAACGGGGTAAAAGATGTGTATTTTTAAAACAAATTTATTGGTTTTTTCAAAATTAAAATATAAGGTGCGGTTCCCGAGATATTTGGGAAAAATCGAAATTGACGATTTTCGTTTTATTTAATTAAAACCTTATTTTTCTAAGATAGAAAAAAGTTTATAAAATTTTTTTAATTGTAGGCCAAATATCGCTTAACATAGCGTATTCAATTTTATAAAACAACGTTTCGTCTTTGAAGGGCTACCCTCAACTATTTTTTTAAATACGGGCCTCTACTTTTTATTTTATTTTAATTTAATCACAAAAATACATATCAAGATGACTTTGAAACAAGAATTTTCCTTTATTTAGTAATTATGTAAAAGAGAATTAGTTACAAATTGATTTTCTGGAAAATGAAAGTATATTCAATTTTTAATTAATTTTATTAAAAAACAAATTTTTGTAATTTAAATGACGCCTTTCATGCGAAACAAGTGCAGTAGCTTATCATTGTATATATATATAAATACAATGATAAGCTACTGCACTTGTTTCGCATGAAAGGCGTCATTTAAATTACAAAAATTTGTTTTTTAATAAAATTAATTAAAAATATATATATATATATATATATATATATATATATATATATATATATATATATATATATTGAATAAACTATAAACTTCTGTAAATTATTTATTTCATTATATTGTCAATGTTTTGAGTTATCAAATCAAACATTTTCTAAATTGTGTGATAGGTAGGTACTACTTACGGTTTTAGATTTTTGGGAAGCGTAAATCTTCATTTTTAATTTTTATTATTATTATTATTATTTTCTATTTTATATTGTTTAATTTAATATATAGACAGTTAGTACCAAAACTGAGGACTCAAAAAATCCCAAATCAAATGCGGTTATAAAACAAAACACGGAATCGTCAGAGAGTGATGATGACCAAGAAATAGACGATATTTCTGAATCAACTGGAAATGGCAACCGTCGTCAAATTAAAGCACTATCAAAATTGGCACCGACCTGGCACCTACAGACAGCTCTCTACAAATTTTAAGCACAGATCCAGTATTGTGGCCAAGAATTTTAGAAGACGCAGAAAGAAGTTTTTTGGTAAAACAAGATCCATGTGAACCATTGTATAATTACAAATTTCCTTCCGATGACACTGGCCAAAAATTAAACGTACCTATACACGAATTTTAAGCAATAATGATAATAATAATAATAATCTTTATTTGCAGCTACATATAATAAAAACAACAAAAAATAAAAATATATAAATATCGTACCCACAATAACTGCAAAATAGAGCTGACAAATAGTGAAAAATGATACAAAGTGTCGGACCTAGCAATAAAACAAAACAAAAATAAACAAGATAAACAAGATAAACAAGATTTAGGATAAACAATAATTTATCTAAAAGCATAGTTGTTTTAGAGAGAAAAAATGTTATGTTGGAGAGTTATATAAAACTCTTTTATATTCTTTTGAAAAATGGCTTATTCCAAATTGTTTAATATACTGGGGAATACCATTGTATAGCTTGTTAATATTATAATAAAACGACCTTTGAAACATACAGGTACGGTGTGGTGGTGGAGATATGTAACCACGAGAACGAATATTGATGTTGTGAACATGCGACCTATAAACAATTTTTTTAAAACAGATATGGTGGAGACTTGAACATAATAACTTTATGAAATAAGGTTGACATGTGTAATTTTCTTCTAGAGGACATATTCAGCCATTTAGCATAACGTAGTTACTCTATCATATTTTTTGTTACCATAAATAAACCGTAAGCACGATTTCTGTACTCTTTACGATTAAAATCAGTATTATCTATACAAGGACCATATACAATGTCACAATAATTAAAATGATTCAGTATAAGTGTATCACAAAGTAGGATTTTAACTGAAATAGTTAAACTGCGGCTATGTGGAAATAACATCTTTAAATTAGCATACGACTTTTGTATACACTTTGTAACATGCTGTTTGAATCTAAGCTAGTTTGATACCTAAGTTTCTAGCAACTTTAGCAAACGGCAAAATTGTGTCTTCTATTTGTATTTGCTGTTCATTTTCTACTTTACTTTTATGCCAAATACTAAAACTATAGATTTAGATGGATTAATTGAGAGAAAATGTCTTTTTGATTCAATGGACAATTTGGTAAGGTCACTGTTAATCATTAGATTGGCATGCTGGATCTCTGAACTTAAAAAAGAGTATGTCAATTGTGTGTCATCTGCATACATGCAAGACTTGCAATGATTTAGGACATTATGAATGCTACAAGTGTACAGTGAAAACAGTATTGGTCCCAAAATTGACCCTTGTGGCACTCCACAGGAAATAGATTTATTATCCGACCGATCTACACTAGTCTCGACAAACTGACACCTACCACATAGATAACTTCTAAAAAAATTTGTGACATTGTAAGAAAAACCTTTGTACTTTAAAATAGCTAACAAAATGTGGTGATTGATAGTATCAAACGCTTTTGAGTAGTCTATTAAAGTCAAAACTACTGTCTCTCCAAATCGTCAGTAATATCTAGCAAGGCTGTATTGCAGCTGTAACCTCGGCGAAATCCTGACTGATGTGATGGTAAAATTTTATATTTATTTATATGTAAATTAATTTGAAACTTAATAATTTTTGATAATGCAGGTAGGATGGCAATGGGTCTTAATTCATTGAAACTTCTTATATTTTTCTGTTTAGGTAAAGGTATAACTTTAGAAGATTTCCATTGTTTTGGAAAGGTACTGTTCTCTAAACAAAAATTTATAATATGTGTCATGTAAGGCAGTATATAAGGACAACATAATAATAACATTTTTAGTTGCACATGATCTGGACCCACAGCATTAGACTTAAATTCCAGCAAATATTTATATACAATATTTGCATCTATTAATGCAAATTCAAATAAATCCGTAATATTGGCTTTCATATTTGTATGATAGAAATGTTATAATTCATTATCTGGTAACTGTACATTAGTAATAGTATATTACGTAACATGTGTTGTAAGAAGCATTTTACTCACGAATGGAAAAGTTACGCACGAAGCCGCGTAGCGGCGAGTGCGTAATTCCTTGAGTGCGTAAAATGCTTTTTTTACTCATGCGGGAAAAGTACTATCTTTGCGCCCGCCTTTTCGGGTATAAAATGGCTGTTTGGCTATTTAATTAGTTCCGTGCGACAAGCAAATTTTGCGCACGCAAAATTTACTTTTCGCACGGAAATTAACAATACAGACCCCCAAAAAATGTGACGTTTAAGTGACAGATAAATTGATTGATTAAAAAATTAAAATTTACAATAATGAGTTTCAATTCTATGATGATACCGGAGACTGATGAGAGTTCTGACGATGAATCCGTACCACCTGAAATTTAACACTGTCGCTGAAGGTTACGTTGAAGAATCGATCGGCAATAAGAAACGAATCGGCCAGCAAATTGCGATCGCTATTTTGGACAAACCATCTACGAGTACTTCACGTGAAAATGTCCACCAAATCAACCCAAATATCGAGACGACAAGTACCCATCACAGTCAGTGTCGAAGACAAAGAAAATATTGACTTGAATACGATTTCCTCTATCCAAAAATATAAATTTCAATTTCACCAATTCAAATGTTTCGATAATCATAGGTGAAAAAAATTTAATTAATTGCCTTTTTTAGTTTCCTAGTTATCGTTAAATATAAAAAGTTATTTTGATTCTAAATATTTTACTTTTTATTTGATTAATTTTTGATTTTTTTGTCGTTGGCACCTACTTCATTTCTCATTGTATCCCCGCATTCGTAAAAAAAAAATAGTATCTGCGCACTCGTTGCACAATATACTATTACAACACGTGTTACGTACTATACTTTACCTACGACCTGCTTGTACTTGTATTAATAATCTTATTATTAATACTTTAACAACATCAACAATAAGATATTTTTAATAATTTTATTGTATAACATTTAATTATATATTAGTTATTATAATAATTGTTTATAGTAACAGTACAATTGTTAAATAGTTTAGCAAAAAAGGTAATTCTGTAGCCTCATTTATTGCAGAGCGAAGGTTATATTTCTTCACTTTGGGGTAAAAATATTCTCAAACCACAAAAGAACGTTGTCGCTTAGTTTTTGAATCAGGAATTTTAATAACTAGATTTTTTCCTGTATCTTGAACATCCGTTGGTTTTATATTACGTAATTCTTGTTTTCTGCAGGCACCGCTTATACCAATTATAAGAACAACCTAAAGAAAATTAAAATTTACATATAATAATTTTTTACCTTCATAAACAAATATTTATAATCTGGTGCATTTTCTAGGAAATTGTTAATGTTCTCGTTTGTTAAAATTTGGGATTGTTTGGGTTTAAATCCGTCAGATTTTCTTTAAGTAGGGCTTGTAATTTGGAATAGCTTGTAATGTTTATGTTATGATTTATGTTAATTGTGGTCATCAACATAGAGTAAAAACACCAAAGTGAAGAAGGCTTCATATTATTTGACAAATCTTGGAATTATGCCATCATAACATTCTCAGAAAATGAGTTTACGCTGTTTTTTAACCTATATTTCATGAATTTTTGGTACATTTGTTAGTACCGACTCCCAGATTTCGCTGGTAATAAGTTGCTTTTGGCTACTTCTGCGATTACGGTAATATTAGGCGGAGTTAAATCCATTTCACCGCTCGACATTTTTTCTTAAAACTTTACAACACACACACAAACCAGTTAATAAAATGCGAAGTTTTTTGACAGTTCGTTCGTTTAATTTTGATTGTTTGACTGCTTGTAAACAGTTACTAAGTGGTTGCTAAGGAAGCTGTGCCATTTATTTTTCCTACGGCTGCTTAGAATATGCATAAAAACGCACTGTCAACTTCCCTTGAAAAACGTCAATTTCAAACAGCGTGTGTAAACGTTTACACACGCTGTGTGCAAAGTAAAATGACAACACAACTCATATTAACAACACATATCAATGAATCGAGATGAAATCTAGCATGCGGACACTGTCACTACTGACAGTTCTCATTTCTCATTAAAATAAAGTCAAATTTATTGCAAAATTTTAAAAAAGCAGTGTTACACGATGATAGAAGATGAATTTAACTGTACTCCTCCAGAAATACTTGAAAGGGCTTCCCAAATCACGCAAAATCTTTTACCATTAATTTCCAAAGAGAGGTATGAAAGTTCAAAATTGAAATCTCCAAAAAAATTGTCGGATCAGTAAATCCTTCTGGACGGTCTGGACAGAATTTAGAAGAAAGCTTAATAGACAAATCAGATAACCACCTTCACGAAATGCTTCCTTTTAGTTCTTAATATTCTGAGCCATCTCGTTCAAACAAAACAAACATATCAATTACTGAAAATGTGTTGAAAGGGCAGGACCTTCCTGCAATTAATTTTGAAAACTGTTCTAACATAACAGTAAATTACAATTTCAAATAAAACAGCTGTGAAGACTATTAATAAGCGAATAAAAATTGTTTGTTCATTGTTGTTGTTGTTGTTGTTCATTGTTGTAAATATGTAACTATATGGATATAAATAAAAATATAAATCAGTTCTGGTCGTTTTAAATAAGATTTGCTTTACCTAACAATAAATAGGTACCAATAAAAATATATATATATGATAATAAAGTCGCAGCCGTAGGAAAAGTATAGTGTGTAACTCGTGTTAAGTGCATGCATTATTGCGTAATTTAATCATAAGTTTAATATTGTCGGTATGCCAAGGAGGTTTAGGTTTTTTGTTTTAAAATCCCTAAGCGGTGCCAGATCATCAAATATCTTTAGCAACGTATTTGTAAAATATGTTACCATTTCATTTACATTCTCTAAATAAAAAATATTATTAAAATCTTCCGATTGTAAGCGACAATACAACAACTTTTTGTTAATATTTGTTAAATTTCTGCTCTTCATTACTTTTGTAGTGATTTCAGGCAAACTCAAATTAAGTTGACCAAATACTAGTTGATGGTCAGTGTCATACAATTCAAAATTACCGAATCGATTTACTTCTAGATCATCTGAAACATCTAAAAGAGAATCTGATGTTCTTGTAATGCGGGTAGGTTTATCAATAATTTGTTTAAAATTGAATAAGCTTATGGTGTCATAGAATTTTATTACTTTATTATCTGATGTTTCTAAAAGATTAATATTTATATCACCACCAATAACTATTTTTGAATAGCTTGAAATTAAATCTGATACATTTTCTTCAAGGTTATTTAAAAAGTTAAGAATATTTTTTTAGGCGGTCTGTAATAAACTCCCATTGCAAATGTATATTTATCAAATAGGACTGCGATCCATAAATGTTCAACATTTTCATTTGTTTTTATATTTAAGATCTCATATTGGACGTCTGCTCGTATATATTATTATGATATTTAAATCGTAACTTTAACCACTTAATCCAATTTAAGAATTTAAATTAAATGTTTGTGAAATTTGAAATTTTCCTTTTTTTATTAATTTTGTTAGCTAATATTTTTTTTTATAATTTGTTAATACCACCACGACTATTCTCAATTCGATGTTGCATCTCCTTAAATCTTTCTGATCTCAGGGATTATTTAATTGTGAGTTCAAAGGTTTTTTAGAGCCCTCTTTTAATTTATGCTACTGATTTTATAAAGAATATAGAAGAAAAAACATGAACAATGATCAGACTAAATTTAATTATGGGAATTTCTTGCACGCACACACATTCACTCTATGATCTCCTATTACTATAAAATATAACAAAAATTGAAAGATTAGAATTTGGCGAAATATTTTCTAAAACTAAGGTTGGCCACCGATCTCTTAAAACCACCAATTGTCTAACCTGTCTGTCTTAAAACGCAAAACACGTGACTCAGTTTGCTATCAGTATAAGCACGCCATTAGTATAATGAAAAATGTATACCTCAACTATTTGTGCTTGAACTTCTTTCAAATCATACAACCAGTGATATATTTTGGCAAGACTTCTAATAATGTGATTCCTCCAACTTGGTGGATTCTTCAAAGGATATTTTCTTGGTTTGAGTGAATTATTCTGAAACCAATTCTCAGGATATACAGAATATGAAATCACTACCTTCCAGGCAAGTTTTTGTTTAAATATTATTTTAAATACTCCGCTCACTAAACACTAAACATAGTCGCAGTTACCATTAGACTTCAGAATACAAAGTTTTTTTTTATTTCACTAATTTCTTCTTTTGAAATTTCGATTAATAATTTTAATATAATTTTCTTTCTCCTCTTTCTACCATTTTCCAATTAACTACTTTCTTTTAAACTTTTTAAATTAAAAATTTTCTTGAATTTTCCTCTACTAAAAAACTTCCACCATCTCAAAAAACTAACTATTTTCTTAATTCAAAATTCTTAAATTTTTTTTATACTGAACTCTCTTCTACCATTTTACAAACTTCCTCCCTTCTTTTTTTCTGTTGTTCCCTTCTGACGTCATGCAGAAACTCTTAAATTATTTCAAAATTTTGATTCTGTGCTACTTTATTATATGTTTTATGTGTTTTAGCTTTCATAATTTTATTTATAACGATTAACATATTTTTGCTTTATATTCTGACGTCCAATTTCATACATTTTATAAATTTCTAATTTAGTTAACAAAGTTGGTATCTTGACATTTCATTTTAAATATTTGTCACCACCTTATTTTATTTTGCCATACAGGTTGTCCTGATATTATAATTTGTTATAAAGATTGTCCCAAAATAAATTATTAATAAAATTTTGAATTTTGAATATTATTTAATTTTGGTTTTAAATTTTGAGTTTATTATCAGAGCTATTCAAAGAAAATCTTCATTGTCATAGTTATCTCACATTAAATCATTCCCAAAGGTAAGTTAATTCATAATTCTCTTATTTCTTAGTAAATCTGCTTACGTTTTTAGGTGCTGTTTCAATTAATATTTAAAAGCCAAATTATCTCTTTTGGAAAAATATTGGATTGTACATAGTCTGGGTATTTTGTGTTTTATTTTAATTTTAACTAATTGTCAATATTTTAAAATCTCAAAATCTAATTCAAATTCTTTCACATTATCAAGATTGTCGAAACTTTATAAAACATTATTCTATACTCTTCATCATCTTCACAATATACATACATACCCCACCGCCCACTTGCCTTTCTCTGTCACATCTTATTATATTGTATCCTGGAATTAAC
Source organism: Crepidodera aurea (assembly GCA_949320105.2). Classification (NCBI taxonomy): domain Eukaryota; kingdom Metazoa; phylum Arthropoda; class Insecta; order Coleoptera; family Chrysomelidae; genus Crepidodera; species Crepidodera aurea. The sequence goes on along the minus strand of OX439472.1, from coordinate 68,839,279 downwards.
ATATTAACGTCATAAATTAAATTTGTCAGCCATGTTTCTGAAACTCCAACTACAACATATTTTTCTCTCAAAACATGTTCTTTAAACCCTATAACATTTTTAAGAGATCGAGCATTATAGAATGCAAAAGAAAAATATTTCGTTTCATCAAGTAAATAAACAGAAGTATTACATTTTAGTAATTCAAAATTTTAAAACAAAAAGGAAATACTTAATAATGGTCAGTTCAATTCGGACAAAGGAGAACAAGTTGTAAGAGACTGGCTAATGTACTCTATTTCAAAAAACTGCGTATACTGCTTTTGCTGCAAAATTTTTGGCGTATGTTCAGTTCCCTTTCAAATTCATTTGATTTTTATTTAAAATAAAGTTATATATTTTAAAAAAGTGTATGTTTTATGGGGCGACAATTTGCCTTTTTGTCCGGGGTGACGTAAAAGCTAGAGCGGGCCCTGGACTGTGTCAGTATCCACTTATACAACAAATACTTTTACAGGGATTCTACACGTCGTATTACTACACTATGTCGCTCGCGGAAGACGTAAACTGTTGGGAGTTTCTTTAAACTTGTCATTTTATTTTACAATCTTAACGATGATGGTTCTTAGAATTACATTTATCGTTATTTTGACTTTCTCGCTTTTTAGTGATATCGCTTGGTGCGATTTGCAAAAACATCCTGTAGTACAAAATATAAAAAAAGTGTTGGATGGAAAAGTGGTATCTGAACGGTGTGCTAAAGTTTTAACAATTTTTGTTGAAAGATTGGATGGTGTTGAAGAGGAGGATGTTTGGGCTATAAAAAGTAAATATTCGATTCAAAACTGAATCGTTTTTTTTATTTATGATATTTAGGCGCATTTTGACAAGTGGTGTAAATTAAAAAAAAATAAAAAAAACATGTTACAATGTATGTGTGACAAATAAATATTATTACAAATAGTTATTTATGCAACAAGTGCAAAAAGTAAGTGACAATACGTCAAGTGCAATAAACACTTTTTGCACGAGTTGCATACAATATTTTTCTACGTTCATGCAAAAACCAAAACATTTCGTCTCTTATCGAAACACGATTGTAACATATTTCATAAATTTTTCTTGATTTACTGGTAATAAGTTTAAAGACACCGTATTTCCTATTTTACTGACTTCTGGTGGGGTCAGAACAAATCCTTCTTCATCAAATACTCTTCTTTATGGATATTAAAACCACTTATTTTGTTAAAATGTTTTTTAATTTTTGGCGTTTCGACTTCCTTAATCGGAAGTTGTTTTCAAAATGACATAACAAAGTATATAATAAAAAATTTACTATAGAAACGGAACACTTGATAATCTTACAAAAATATGACAGCAACATAGGGCACGGAGAAAGATTTTGAAATTAAAGATGTCAAAATCTGTTTTTAAAGAATAATTTCTGATTGACGTTTCTAGAACTGCATTTGCATTAATCAACTCATAGTAGCCGCGAGCGTATATGAGGGTACGTCCACAGAATAAAGCGGATCAGTCTTGATTACGACTAAATTATCTCAAGAAGACATTATTTGTTTAATTATAGCTGCTGAAAGTAATACAGAAATAATATGAAATATGCAATTGTTTAAAATCTCACAGAAAATGGGCTATGGCGTCGATTTGAACGTTTATGTTTGTCCTGTTAAAATACGTTGTAGTAAAATGACAGATGAGTGCAAGAAAGAAAAGCCGCAGGCGAGTGTCGTTAATCTTAAGCGAGTGTATTAATAGCCATTACATGAAAGTTGCATATGCTATTTTTTCTACGACAAAATATAAATAACTACTTTTACTGAAAACTATTAATTTATTTGATACATTTGATACAACAAGAATAATAATACTGTCAATAATATCTAATATCTATCAATAACCTACTTGATTACAATGTAGAAATTTCTATTGGTGCAGTCAGTTTTATAATAGAAAGCAGGGGTTTCTATTGGTCAAAATCAGTTTTATAATAAAAAGTGTGCTATTCTATTGGTCAAAATCAGTGTTATAATGAAAAGTGTGCTATAATGAGGTTTAATATAAAACGGATAGCGCATATTTAATAAAGTAATTTAAAGTACAGGAGTAGAAAAATAAATTATTGTTATTAATATTAAATACTAGCTGTACGCCTGGGTTGGGATTTACATTGTTTATTACTTGATAAATAATAATCGAGTAATTAATATTCATTGAATAATATTTTGAGAACATTTTCAATATATGAATATTGAAGTACGAGATAAAAAGCAAGAAAAAGTTTCTATTTTGATTATAAGACATCTGTATTTTTCCAACTCATAATTTCTTATGTATTTTTGTATTTATTATTATTATTTTGACATTGATTTTAGGTTAAGATTTAATTTTACACATACATTTTCACACTTTTTTAAACATTTTTACTACTTTTTCTTCCAATGAATAGATTTTTTGTTTGATTGCACTGATCAACATGAAGTCAAAAGTTATTTTTTGAATTCCATGCAAATCATACCTCTGCAGTTTTAACATCTATTTTAAAGTTAACAACAAAAATTAGAAGTTCGTAATTTTACCAGTTTTGCGATTCCTGTCATTTCATGAAACTTGGTGAAATTTTCACCCCATCACAATTTTTTAAACTTGGTTTTGTTTTATTTTCTATTCTCTAGTGCTAGATGCCACATCCAAAGTACCAGTAGGACCGCTGTCTTATAGTTTTGGAGATTTGGGACATTTTAAAGAGTGTATGGAAATAGAATCTAAACGAGATAATGTTATGGGGAAATATTGTTTAGGCCAAATAGGAATTAACGCTTCAGTAGCTGAATTCTATTCAAAACAGGATTATAACATGGTATGTTACATATGTAGGTATATGAAAAAGAGCAAACATGTCTTGAAGTATACAGGGTGGTCCTTAACCGATTGTACATACTTCTATGTATTTATATTCAAGAAAATTTAATATTTTTACCGATGCTAAATCTCTTTTATATTTATTTGGTACGAAAAATCCAACTAGTAGACTTACAAAATTCAGATTGTTATTAGAAGAGTACGATTTTACCATAAACTATATAAAAGGCACAAATAATGTTACTGCTGATGCTTTGTCTAGAATTGAAATCGATTTAAATGATTTAAAATATAGGTCTGGAAAAACTATTGGAGATGTATATGTTATAACTAGGGGACAGAACAAAAGGTATATGGACAATTCTAAAGGAGATTCTGAAAGAAAAAATCTATTTAATGACAGGCTTGATCACCCTGGCACAGTAGAACTTTTAAAACATCCGTTAGAAGGAGTCGAAATAAAATTAATAAATGAGTTCGAGTTCAGAAAATTGTGGGACATGAAATAGAATAATAAGATGATTCAAACAATTAACCAGATAATTTGTGATAGTTACACACGGAACGATAGACCCATACAATATAGGTTATTTAGAAGCACCTCGGTGTCCTCCATCTACCCTTACTGTATTCTGACTACTATATAGTTTAGAAAGTGGATAAATATTTTTAATAGCTTTATTTTGAAGTACTTTAAGGGGCCTGATAAACTTATCACAAGTGGAGAACCAAATCAGGTTTAGATATTGTAAATGGCAGTGAATAAGTGAGAAATATACAGAACGCAGCAAATACCTTGGAACATTATTATTTAGGCTCCTTAAAATGCCTATTGGAGCTGCAATTTTGTTTTTCAATTTGTTTATGTGTAATTGTCAACACGGTGTTTGATCAATATACAAACCAAGGTCTTTAATTTCTTCAGAACATCGTAAGGATTTATTATCAAAGTACAGCGGGAGGTTATCAGCATGTTTTTGTTTACAGATGATTATTTATGAAGATTTTGTTATATTTAATGTTAATTTGTGAGCTGTGATCCACTAAGGTAACAAAGACAAATCATCCCGTATCTCCGCAATCATCTCTTCTATCGATTGACTAAAATAAAGCAAGGTACTGCCATCTGCATATAACCTTAGCCGCCCTTTAAGATTAACATTAGACAATGAAATAATGTAAATGAGAAACAAAGTTGGTCCCAAAATCGAACCTTGAGGTACCCCACAGGATATCTGTTGTTCAGAACTTCTTATCCCATTCATAGAAACACACTGTCTACGGCCGCTTAAGTGACCTTTAAATCAATTCAAACAGTTATTCTTGTTTCCTATTCTGTTAAGCTTTTCTAAAAGAATATTGTGGTTTACTGTATCAAATGCCTTGCACAGGTCGAGTGTCACAATAATACATTTTTATTTTTATCTAGATTTTCTTGAATATTGGTACCTAATCGTGTCTACTACAGCTGAGTATCACTAGACTTGCGGAAGCCACGCACTTTCGGTGTTTTCAGATACAAGCTTCTCGAGGCAGTATGAATATGGCTCTTGGCTGCAGAATCGGGACGATTTTGGATATCTAGTAAACGGTTTTGACAATAACATGAACTTGTATTTTATTCTGACAGCGGTTGTCATGTAACATTGGTGTGTGTTTTTTCGCTTTTCAAATCAAAAAAATGGAAATAAGTAGTGAAATGATTCCACATGAGATTAGTAAATCTGTTAAAGCGGCTACTTATATATTTTGCATAAGTAATGTATTCATAAGAGTGATTGTTATAAGTAATTGTCTAGATATATAAACTTCATACGTTATTATCCATCGATATCCTTTTTAACATTCAAACCGGCTGTAGAAAAAATATTGTACGTAACACGAACCAAAAGTGATTTTACGGGACTTGCAGGATTCGAGGACTCGCTTACGGCTCGTCCTGGAAAGTTCATACTCATCACTTTCGCAACTTATTACGTAAATTACTATTACTTCAAATACTACTTTGTACATCATTTTTCTGAGCTGAGCTGACCCGATGTATCCTTATCTTACATGACCTTACCCTGTAAATTATTGATCTGTTACATTTTATTAACTTTTGTTTGCGTACAATCGTCGAAGCTTGCAGCCGGCAGCCAAATTGATTCTGTCGGGAGACGCCTCCTTTCAGATTTGTAAGCATGTGACAGTTAAACGTCAAATATAATAATCACGCTGTGCCCTCATTTAAAAATGAGCAGATTTAGGATTTCGTTCGATGTCAATGTTTCATGTTTATTAAACTTTGTTAATTTCTCTGATCAACTTCTTACCTTTTTTGCTAATTTCCTCTAATTCTGCCGAATTTCAGATTTTTTACGTTAAGCATACCAGTCAAAGACATAATAATTATTTTGCACAGGACACTACCGATTTCATATTTAAACTCCATCTTGTTTTCCCATCCACATCATCAATACCTGTGGCTTTGTTGGAATCCATATCACTAATGATGTTAATGACTTCATTTGGATTAGCAGGAACAAAAGAAAATCTTTCGTTTCTTACTGTTTCATTCGATGCATCTATAGGGAAAATGTTATATTTTTTGCCAAATTCATTCCAACGTGAACAAAATAATTATTAAAATATTCACCAATTTGATTTATATCTTTTATATTTATGACATTTACTTTAATTGAGGAGATTTGGTCTTTGGCTCTAGATGTATTAGTCAATATTTGACTATATGCAACAAGTGGTTTTAAACTCACTATCAAGTGTCCCTAGATGAAGATAAAAACTACAATTATAAAAGTACACAAAGACCATTTTAATTTTTCAGCCAAAAAAATCATACAGCTTTGATATGATTACTGTTAAGAAAATTGTTATCACAATTTATCAATATGTAAGATTGCGGTTTATAAGTGAGATTAATTAGATTTTTGGGACTGTTTCGATTGAACTAACACGTCAATGTCAAGATTGAATGAAGATGGTTTTAATCTTAAGTGACTTAATTAACACAATTCGATTTGTTTTGATTTTTTTATCTTTTCTTGTTATCAGTATACATATTTAATAAATGTTTTAATTAAAAACTAGGTTACAATAATAAGTAATATTAAATAAACATAGAATGCTTAATTGAAAATATTGCCTAAATTTCCTAACTAACTAATTTAATATATAGATATAAACTTAATTCTACAGGGTGATATGATTAAATTATTATGCCTAACTATTTTACACTATATTAATTAGATTTTTGGGACTGTTTCGATTGAACTAACACGTTAATGTCAGGATTGAATGAAGATGTTTTCAATCTTAATTCACTTAATTAACAAAATTAGATTTATTTCGTTTTTTTTATCTCTTCTGATGGTTTCTGATAGTGTGAGGATCAAGACTGCGACTCACGTGTAAAAACATGAAAAATGGAACAAAATTTACCAGCATCGAGAGTACCTCCCTCCTCCCCGTTTTCGAGAATGCTGAATACGATGGCGGTATCAGAATTTCTCTTTTCGCCGGCCGAACCCCTAAAATGGCCAAAAACTACCCCCTAAAGGGGTTAAACGTGCATTACATCATTTCCCCGTAAAAAACGTCTTTCCCCTCGTTATCGAGAATGCTGAGCACGGTGGTGGTGTTGAGGATTACTTCTGAGCCTCACCAACCGCTCCACTAGCCAAAAGTCACCCCCAATGGGGGTATTTTTTAATTTTAATCAGTGGCAAAACGTCTGTTCCCCCACCCCCGTTTTCGAGGATGCTGAACACGATGGTGGTGTTCAATATCACTTCCGACCACTACCAACCCCTCCACAGGTCAAAATTCAGTCCCGAAAAGGAAATGATGTGCTGCCCGTTTAGAATTACATGAGAAGGCGCGCCGCGGTAATTTGCCGCATTTGGTTTTTCAGGTTTGTAGTTTACAAATACCGAAGAAAATTTATTTTACTTAGTAAAATAAGACAAATATGCTATTCTTAATCATTTGATTATTGTAAAAAAATATATAGTTTGTTTTAGGAAAAAAAGATAATCTTGATAAAAAGTTGTGCATGGTCTAAAGCCTAAAATGCAACTATCAGATAAAGTACCTTTATTTTGGATCTATCTCTTGTACTAACTGAACAGAAATATTATATTGCACCAGACATGTCGATAGGCGGAGTCAATAACATAAACAAGGAATACCTAAATGCCCAGTTTCGAAGGGCTCGTCACATTTTAATTATAATACAAAAACAAAAAGTTGCGGCAGATTTCCGCTGTCGCGCCCGCCGGAGGGTTAACCCCTTTAGGTTTAGTTTTTTGCCGTTTTAGGGGGTTCAGCTGGCGAAAAGAGAAACTCTGATACCGCCATCATGTTCAGCATCCTCGAAAACGGGGGGGAGAGGTACTCTCGATCCGGGTAAATTTGAGTCCATGTCCTTCCGACTCACAGACGCCACTAGTAACCCACCGCTTGGAAAACATTGATCTTTATCAACTTCTTATGATATACAATGCCAAAATAAGGTTAAAATCAGATTGTTATACCTGCTGACAGTTATATTATTAATTAGTAAAGATTTTTTGCATTAATTATGGTAGAGTAAATAAAAATACACTTTACAGAATAGATCATATTTTAGGATGTGAGGCAGGTGGTGTCAGTAATAAGCAATGATTTCAAAATAGTAAGAAATTTGACATGGGCCATGTGTCTTCCTAGCAGTTGCACTACAGAAGATATTATAATTCTGATAAATAAGCAACAACCATTTGGTTTTGGTATAACTAAGATTACTTGTCAGACTATTGAAGATGTTTATCCAGTATTAAGTACGGATGCTTTAATTGGAATGTGAGTATAATTTTGTTATCTTTGTAAGTAAATGAGTTAGGAATTTAATCTATTCGAGTCAACATCCTAATAGTGGTTATTGCCTTTCGGCGTCTTCAGTTAGGCTTTCGACTCCAATAAATTCAAAACACGCGTAAGTCAATGCCTATATGAGCTAGAAGGTAAAACTCGCAAACGTACTACCATACATGGTGTTTCACGATAAATAGTACATAGTCCAATCATAAATACTATTTCATATCTGAGGGTGAAATTTGAAAATATGTGAATTATTCTACGTTAAGTACTTACTCCTCTCTGAATGACAACCAGATGTCAAACTTGTCAATGTATCTAGTCAAGCTGACGAAATGTAAATAATCAAGTACATATTTTGGCTTAAAAATTCCTAATACATCTTTTTAAAAGTAAATACAGATTCGGTATTATTGGGTTCCGAATCACTAAAATGAGGTTAGCAAACAAAGTATATAAGCCAATTTTGTAACTGACAACTTGACTTTGAGATGGAATAAAGCACAACAAAAATACGCCAAGAAGTATTATAAAAGAATAATGAACGAATTTATATTACTAAAAAGTTTTACCGTTTTCAAAAGTGAACGTTACAACATAAATATGAAACAAAAATATATGTACCACCATAAAAGCATTTCGCCGTTAAAAATCAATGCGTCGCGAAATTGTTCGAAGTTCTTGGAAAAGTTGTCATTTCAATATTAAAGCTAGAGCCGTTAAAGTCAAATACTTGAAACATATATGTGTTTCTGAATACTAAAGATTAAAACAATATGATAAATGTTAAATTGTACCACTAAAATATTGTAATGTACCACCAGTGGACCCAGTGGTACATGTACCACAGTTTGAGAACCCCTGCGCTAGAACGATCACAGTTTCTTTAAACACCCATTTTTCAATTGATCTTCCTTCGTATTAATCGTAGAAAAATAAAAAAAAATCATATTAATTGTTAGTTCAAGCCGATAAAATTAGTTCCTATCAATTTTTTCGTAATACTAACAGATTTTCGTAATTTTATAGGCTCTATAACTTAGGACGGGTTTATTTTCATGAAAAATTGTATTTAACATTAATTCATATTCATAATTTTTCGATTGCGCGGGTTTTTTTCCTTACTTTTTGTTGAAAAAACGCCACTTTTCAACTTCTGAACTAAACACATTTCCTAACAATTTGCAAAACATTTCAAGTCGATCTGTTTCTGTTGAATTCTTTTACTTCATTTCTTGGGCTAAATACAACATGTTTAAAACAAAATTTTATAATACTAAATTATAATCACAACGAGATTAGGAAAGTGCTTAGAACTAAATTTGTTAAAACAAAAAAAACACTTTTATACTGTTACTATTAAGTCTAGTAAAATAATCAAGCTGCATACAATTTTCTTTATGGCGTTATAAGAAGCACCAATTTCTTTATTATATAAAACAGTTATGTATGTATTATGTTTTATACATTTTCATAAATTATAATCATGGGGCGGGGGGGATTTCAAAAGGAATTCTGTTTCTTTAAGGCAACGTTGCGGTTTAAGCTTCCCATGCATCGAAGCAGGCTTTAAAATACACGAGTATTAACAGGATTTACTAGTCCTCACAACTACAGTCTCGGCTTGGCCCCTAGCGACAACTTTCTGTTTTCAAATTTAAAGACTAACCTATTTTCAAGCAATTTTATCAATTAGTTTGAGTGGAAAAGATAGAAAGATAGATAATCTTTCAGCATTTTTTTCAAAAATTTAGTTTACAACATATTTTTTTATTTTAGATTTATATTGAGCTTACTGGTCTTAATAATTTTAATTTCTACGAGTTATGATATTTACTGCCAGAACGATAAAATAGGTAAGATCTTCCAATAATATTTTAAAGAAAAATCGCATTGTACTTTATCTTTACTATATTTATTTATATATTACTTTCCCCATATGTTGCACACTATACGTTTTCTACAACTGCACAAATTTAAAGAATACAAGTAATGCAACTCAATATTTATTTTTATGGTTAGCAAAACTAAAATAAAATAACATTAACCTCGTAATATTTAAATAATTTTATTTTTGTATTTCATCTCCATTCCATAAATTTTTCGTATCCGATATCTCTGGAGGAGTATTATCAAAATCGTCACTACTGTCAGTAACTCTTTATTATTTATTATAAATAGGTCTACTTATGTCTCATTAATTTACTATTTAATAGAAATTACGAATTTTATCAAAGCACGAATGAAAACTACCTTAAAAATTTAAAAAACTTATATAATCTGACAGTTGTGACAACTATTTAAAGCTAGACAGCAGCTAACTAAGTTTTTGTCGATTCTCCATATAAACGTATGTGGTGTTGGCAAAGTGCCATGGGCAAAAATATTTCTCACAGTACGAGCAATACATGGTTTTGAAATCATTTTTTCTACAACTGTAATGAAAGTAGCTTATTTCTCATAGTTTACTTAATTTCAAAACCATGTATTACTCATACTGTGCGGGAATATTTTTCCCCACGGCACTTTGCCCATACCACATACATTTATATGAAGAATCAATAAAAATCGACAAAAACATAGTTGGCTGCCGTTCAGCTTTAATTAAATAGTTGTCACAACTGTCAGATTGTAGAAGTTTTTTAAATTCTTAAGGTAGTTTTCAATTGTGCTTTGATAAAAATCGCAATTTCCATTAAGTATTATTATTGGAGATATTGGAAAGAGCCGCAAAAGTAACGTTAGAAAAAAAAGTATGAATTGGCATACGAAAAATTTATGGAATGGAGAAGAAATACAAAACTAAAATTAAAAAAATTATTTAACTGTTAAGAGGTAGGATACTTTAATGTTATTTTAGTTTTGCTAACCATAAAAATAAATATTAAGTTGATTTACTTGTATTCAAGTGTGTGCCCTTCAGACTCGTACCACAAACTTCCACTCGTGAGAACTTTCCCCACTTGTTGCATAATATACTATTACAGCTTTTAGGGGACCCGAATATTACAAAAATCATATTTTCTGATACCCGCCGACTAGAACAAACTCTTTATCGATTAATATGAACAGAGATATCACAAAAATATAATTTTCTGTCTTGTTAACACTAGAATTTTCTACGAAAAGTGCGAGGTCGCGGTATCTCCCTTGCTGCTCCAGCTCCACCTTTTTTATTCATACTAAAACTAATTCCAGCTCCATCTCCGAATCCGATTTGAAGGGATTTTCTCCACGGCCACTACTGAATGTAGTTATTCTAAAAGAAACATTCTCGCTCTTGAGATTGAAT